>RJWM01004872.1:0-97087 GCA_004363535.1 Dasyprocta punctata
AAATGCCATCAGTTCAGGGTGCTCAGAATGGAGTGGTTTGGAGGATTTTGTTGATTTTTGATATACTAATTTGTAACTGGTCCAATTGATATGATTCTGTGACCTTTTCTTCTAATATTAAATAGCTTATGGATAGAAACAGAAAAGAATGGAATATAACACCTTGTCCATCACACTTCTAGTAGAGAAACGATCATCTTTTAGGATGATTTATCCTCTAGGGAAGGAAGATTGTCTTCTTTTGCTTAATGTGATGTGAGGTTGTCATCTGCCAATTTATCAGTGTTCATTTTTTGGAGGGGAGTATGTACCATGATGAGGTACAGCAATTGACTGTGTATTCCTTTAAAAGGTGGGGCCTCGTGGGTGAAACTAGGTCATTAGGAGCAAATCCTTGAAGGGGATATTGTGACTGTCCAGGTACTCCAAGTACTGCCCTTTTAGGTACTCGGAACCATGATGTGTTACTTGATCATCAATGAAAAACAATGGAGCCAACTGACCATGTACAGAAACCTTTGAAACTGTGAACCAAAACAAGCCTTTCCTTCTTATAAGTTAGTTATTTCAGGTATTTTGCCACAGTGCCAGAAAGATAACACCATTGCTCAGTGAAGAGCATACAAGATGAAGTTGGGAGTAGAGAAAATACAGATCTTCAAACTTTGTGTCCGTGCTTAGTAGGCATGGAAACTTGTAAGTGGTTTCTGTTGCTGAATGCTTGAGGGCAGGAGACTATGTTCTAGTACATTTAGACACTAGAAATATTGACTTCGACAGCGTATTATTTCTGTGTTCAGCAAATAATCTACAGTGACAACAGATACCTTTATTGGGTTCTAAGTGAGGCAGTAACTAAATGTTACGGTTTGTGTCTAGATGCCCCCCTAAAGCTTCATGTGGTCATAGCTTTTTCAGAGGAGACTGAATCTAGAGTGTGTGATTGATTCATAGTGCAATGCTGAGATTAAAATTTCTGGGATTAAGGGTATGTGATTGCTGGATCAGTCCACTGATTGGATTGGCACCACCCTAATCCCCGTAACCTGGATAAAACATAAGGAACAGAGTCTCTCTGTTCTTGTCTCTCTCCCCTCTCTCTTCTCATCTCCCTTCCCTCTCCCTTCCTCCCCCATCTCCTCTCTCCTCTTTCCTCTCTCTCATTGCTTCTGTTGTTTTCCACCACCATGAACTGTTGCCCCTCTGCCATGTGCCAGTCTGCCTAGGAGTCCCAGATTGTGGACTGAAACCACTACACACTGTGAGCTAAACAAACATTTCCTCCCTTAACTTGTGGTTGTTAGTAATTTTGTTTCAGCAATGAGAAAAATAACTAAGATATTAACTTTGAAATATTTTCCTGGAAGTTGGGATTTTTTTTTCCAAAAGAGTGTCCTAACAGGCAAATTATTATGTGGTAAACACATGGGCAAGAGAGGGAGATAGATTTGAATTCAAATTCTAGACCTGCCAATGACATTTGTGTGACTCTAAGCCAAATTGTTATTTTTACTGGGCTCCTCTTATTGACTTGGAAAACAGCAGAATTAGCTCAGAGACAAGTGTTTTGTTTTAAGAGTAATGAAGCAATTCTCAAAAGTATAAATTTAGTGTCTTGTACCTTGTAGCCTTCTAATGTGTCAAACGTTATTGTGAGTTCAAGAGAAGTCTGTATTTCACTTCATTGTGTTTTCAGAATCTTCTTATACTTTACCCTCAGAGGCTAATTGATCGCTAGGAGAAGCTAAGTTTCCACAAGTAATTCAATGTAAAAACACAAGCACTATGCATAGTTTTTAAATTTTTAAGCTCATGTTTGCAGTAAAAGAAGTTTGCATTCATCTTGGGGAGTGGGTACATGTACATCACACAGCTTGTTTCTTCTTTGATCACCTTTCCCAACCTCCTCCCTCCCTCTGTCTCTGAATCCTCTTTCCCCATTTTTGTTCTTGTTGTTCTTAGCTCATGTTTGTGACATATAATGTTTATAATCACTGTTATTATTTTGTTTCTATACATGGCATTTATTAATTCTTATTTTACCTTCTCCCTTTCACTCCTCAACTTTGGTCTCCTGAACCCCTTCCCATTTGTAAGAGATCTATCCCCTGGTTTCCTTTTATATATCCTTTATTTTGCTCTTTGTACTTTGCCTTATATAAATGAGAGACACCATGTGGTATAGTTTTTTACAAATAGTATTTTGCTGAGTCTGGTTGCACACACTTATAATCCCAGCATTTGGAGCCTGAGACAGAAAGATTGCTGAGTTAAAGACCAGCCTGGGCTATACAGTGATTTTAAGGCCAGCTAGAACTACATGGTAAGACTGTATCTAAAAAAAAAAAAAAAAAAAAAAGAGAGAGAGAGAAAAATACTAGTTTGCCAAACTTACTAGGAGTAATATGTACCAAATTGACTATTTATTTGATTATTAACATGATTCAACATTTCCTTATGCTTTATTTACAAGTCTGGAATTTTTCTTATGTGAATTGTTCTTAATCTTAACTTATCTATTAGGTGTTTAAACAGTCACTTTCTATGACCTGTTTCTTGCAACATTTTAAATAATACTTGTATATCTATTTTAAAAGAAAATTCACTTTTTTATAAAAATTTAACATTAAATTCTAAGATTATCATAATCATCCTTAAATATTGTAATGGTTTGATGCTAGAGAATCCCTTTACATGTCAAGATGTATGTGCATACTGCATTTAAAATCTGAAGGTTGGGATAGAAAATAACTCAATTGAATGAAAAACTACTTTATATGTTACACCAGATTCTTCAGCACTCTGTTTTCATGTTATGAAAATAGTTATATAACAGAAGAAAGAAGCTTTCACTGGACATGGTGTTGCATACCTGTAATACCAGCAGTCAGGAGGCTGAGGCAAGGTAATTGCTGCAAGTTTGAATCCAGCCTGAGCTACATAATATGTATATTTTATTTTCAAAGAATAAGATGTTGTTTATATAACACATTATAAGTAATCCTTTCTAAAAATTATGTATCCTCTGTTGATTGTGCTCCCATCTTTCATAATTTTGTTTTCTAGATGAATGCTTTTTTATTCTATGCTGGAGAGTTGAAAGGTTGTAGATTTAAAAAATATCAAGCTTACATTTCTTAGTGGATTCACCATACTGATATATGACAAGATTATATTTAAGATGGATCGCTCAGCTACCTTTAGAAATTTGAAGTAAAAAAAAAAAATCACTGGCTTGAAACATACTATTATCGACCATCTGGTTGAATTCACTATTTTTTCTACCACTTTTCCTATAAGTAGCCTTTGAACCTTTGCATGGACATTAAACTGACAGGGCTAACCTATAGTCCAGTACAGACAGCCCAGTAGCTGGACAATTCAGCGTCAGATAATTCTTTCTTGTATTGAATTGAAAGCTCTCTTGTGCAACTTTTAGTCACTAAACTTGCTTCTATAGTGCAGATTGATGGAACAAGTTTAAGCTCTCTTTTACATGAGAGACTTTCAAATACTGTGTTGTATTTCAGGCCAGCTTATGAACAACAACAACAAAAACTATAATGTAAAGCACAAAAGAAATGCTGCAAATGTGGTACAGAGAAGATGCTTCTTGAGGAGCTTTGGAGTAGTTAGAGCTTGAATTAGTTTAGAGAATCGAAAGGAAGTGATAATTAAGACAGACTGAGTAGATGAATAAACTCTTAGAAGAGGGAGAAGGGAAGTGTTCTAAGTGGAAGTAATGACACAAAGGAAAGTACTGGTTGTGTTCTGGAGTAATGTAGTCTGGCTGGTACATAGAAGAAATGGGAACACTAAGAAAGATGGACTGGAGTGATAGTGCAAAAAGTCTTGCATATAAGTGAAAACTTGTTGGAGGCTTTAAAGGCCAGAGATGCCACGTTTGGATCAGACTTCTGGGCAAACAACACAACTAACAGAACCTATTGAAATGTGGAGAAATAGGAGGTAAAGGAATCATTAGTCGTCTCTTACAGAAGTGTAATCAGAGAGGCAATGCAAGCCTGAATATGTAGCAGAGTTTGGAATGACAAAGAGGAAGTGGATGTGGAATACATATTTCTGAAACTGATTTAATGGTGGAGGAATGAACAGACACCTCCCGCTGTAGGTCGGACCTCAAGACAAAAGATCAAACAACTACACCCACATCCTAAGGACCAATATTCTAAACAGTTCTCTGTCACCCCAAGGAAGCCAGAAGTCACCATCCCAACCCCCTACAGGAAGAGTCACTGCTCTGTATGCATGTCCACTTGCTACATGACTCACTTTCCCATTTGTCCCAGATTTAATCAATTTTACTTGAGCAATTAATCTTGTTGGTGGACTATAGTTCTGCCCCACCTTATGCCCACATTGTGAGTTCCCATTTTGGACCTGCCTCACCCTGTGGTTTTGCTCTATAAAATCCCTAGAAAAGGTGGTGTCTTTGGCAGTCCACTGGGGACCCCTTTTGTCTCTCTCTCAGACAGAAGCTTTTTTTCTCTCAATAGATATGTTCTGCTCTTAGAAAAATGGTGGAAGAATGGCAGAAAGGAATGGAAAATAAGTGATACAAAATGACTAAAGTTTTTCTTTGTCACTCTGGGATGATGGTGGTGACAGAAACAGAAAGATGAAAAAAATAACTCATTAGTTATTTTATTTTATTTATTTATTTTATTAGAAAAAGAGTGAATTGCTTTTGAGCAAGTAATGAGTTTGCATGTGCTCTGACCAGTTGGCATTTGGAAATTCATCTATACACCTCTGTTTAACTCTTTGAAAGGATGAGAATCAAATTTTTGGTTACACAGGAGATTGCCAGTTCCTACCAGTCAGGAGAAGCAAGCATAGGAGTGAAACCAATTAAGATGGACATAAGGTGTCACAAGTACCATGTGGATTCAGCTAGTGAAGTAGGAGTATGAAATGTAAATAAATAAATAAATGAATACGAAGAGACAATTAAGCAACAGGTTCAGGTTGCCAAGGATTTAAGTCCAAGTAGGTCTAGAAAATCATGGGGAACTGAGCATATATGTTCAAGAAGACAAATACAAAATCTGTGTTTGTGAGTTGGTTTCCTTACACATAAAAGAAGGATAGCAGTATGCCCACTGTAGTAGTTTTTTATGAGTATTAAAGGAAAATGCATGAAAGAGAATTACCACAGTACTTGAAATATACTAAGAATTTAGTAAATATATATTAACATTATATGACCTCGTAAATTTTGAGATTAATTTATCATTCCTTATACTATATAACATTTGAAAACATCATTCAAATGATCTTCATCGTTTTCATTGTTACAATTGTGGCTTTCCAAAGCCATAATGTCATGTAAGACACAGAACATTTGAGAGGGCTGTAGCCTCCAGAGATCCAGTGTCAGCTGCCTTGGATTGAGTTTGCAAGTGTACTCAAATCCCTCACCTGGATTCTGGTATCTTCATCTTCCTATGAAAGGGGTAGGGCTTCATGATCTCCTGAGTAACTTTTAACTATTAAGTGTAGATGCTATGAGATACAGATTTAGGGGACTGAAATATCTCATTGCAAAGCTTATTTGAGTAACTCATTGTCTTGTCTTCAGTGTCCACAGTTTTTAATTGAGCAAGGTTGAGCATGAAATATTATTCTGGCTAATAATAAAGGACTCAGTGATTCCTGGTAGATGTGTCATTTTAAGTCCTCCTTCTCAAACCAGAGATTTGGAGTCATTTAACCAGATTATTTCAGTGCCTGAACTGACCGATAAACACTATCCAAAAACCTGGTCTATAAAAACCTTAAAACTGGGGCATTATTTAGTTCATCAAAGGCTTTTGAAAGGGCAACAAAAGAAACCAAAAAATTACCATCCTGTATGTAAATTACTGTTTACTAAGAGACTCTAGTCTGAATGTATAGCTTAGTGGTGGAGCATTTGCCCATGTTAGTTGAGGCCCTGGGTTTGATCACCATCTTGGGAAAAAGAAGCCACTTACCTTTATGTTCTTATTTTAAAGGAATTTTCTATTTTTAATTTTTAATTTTCACTATTTAAACTTTCTGGTGAAAAAAATAAGACACAAGCACATATATGAACCCAGGCTTCTACAGAGTCAGGATCTTCAACACCCCCTCCAGGTGGTGTCTTGGCAGAAGGTCTTCAGGGACAGTAACACCCATACAGCAGTCACCTCTCGTGATGATGTCTTCTTCTGTAATCCTTCTGAAGGCCTTTTCTGAGGCACTGCTTGAACAAGTATCACTCTTTTAAGAATTATGCTGATGCTGACCTCATTGGTTTTTCCTTTCTTTCTTTAATAGATTTGCTTGTGAGCATATAATATACCTGGAACATTCTTCTATATTAATAAAAACACCTTGGTGTTGGGGTGGGCCCATAGTTTAAAACTTTTTAGAAGTTTTATTAAAGTCTACAAAAGTTTCTGTTACACCTTTTACTGTGAATTTTCCTGAGGGTTCTTCTTTTTTGTATCTTGAAGTCCCTTTTCTCTTGCTTCTTCAGCTATGCATTCAGTAGATAACAGAATGTTCAGCTCTTTGATAATTGTTGTGCATGTGATCTGCTGTTGACCGGGACACTGTTATGTAACATGAATGCATTTATTATCTGTAAAATCTGTTCTCTTTGTAACAGAAGCCCCACGAGCACAGAAATTTTGTCTTTTTTATTCACCAACATATCTCTGGTAGCTACGTGAGGTCCTGGAACACAGCAACTGCCCAAAACATGTTGGTGAATGGGAGAATGAATAAATGAATTATGGATGACTGAGTGAGTGAGTTAAGATTTGGGTAGTGAGTTAAATGTAGCCACAAGATAAGCATATGGGGATTTTAATAAAAAATTAGGAGAGTATCTTAGGATGACCGTATAGATTTGCAGCTTATTTACACAAAATTGAATAGAAATAAGAATGAATAAATCTGTAAAGATGATGGATATTGGGGTGTTCATGTGAAAGTGTGAGAACGTCTTTGCCTAGAATAATAATTCTGTTCCCATTGTGGTACTACACATAACAGGATGTAGATATTTTTATTGAGTGGCATTTGTGTATAAATATGATTTACACAGTAAAGACACATGCTGATTATTTTGGAATATTGAATAATAGAAACTAAATAAAATTTTAAAAATGTGTTATAGTCATTTCCACTAGCTAACTTTTTAAGATTGAATTCACGAGAAGGGTCTATGAAGCCAGACAAATGAAAACTCTGCCAAGTGATTTTTGGTGATCTTCTTTATAGATTATTCCTTATTCTTAGAATGCTCCTGCACTAAATTCAATAAAATAAAACAAATATTTCGTTACTAAAGGCATTATAACATGTACATACATACATATATATGTATATGTATAAATATAATCATACAGTCTCCTCCTACCTCAGCCTTCCGAGAGAGCTGGGTTTAAAGGTGTGCGCCACCACGCCCGGCTGCTGGTAGTACTAATTTGATCTTTTTAGTGTCACTTTAATGACAAGTCTCTGCCAAAGGACTATATTTTAATGCTATTTCTCATTTACAAAGTCTATTTTAATAAATACAGCTGATACGGTGATGACATGATTTCTTTACATATTGTCTGGTTGGTGATGATAATCTCATATCTCCCTAAGAACTGTACAATATCACTTAGGTGACAATACCAAATGAATGATCACAGCTGGCTCAGTCTTTACCTGCTTATCTTCATATTTTTAGGCCAGATAAAGATTTGGGATAGAAAACATTATCTTCTAGTTCCTTAGTTCTAGTCTCTCTTTTGATGAACTGCCTCTATTTGGAGAACACTTCATGGCAGAATGGGCTGTAGCTCACTGCTCTTGCATTGCCTCTTCCATTGTCTTGATTCAGTGCAAGACATTGGTTTACTTAGGATAGGGAGAAAATGTTCCCATGAACTTTCCAGAATGTACTGTATTTTGAGGTTCTCAATATTTACCTATCAGAGTATCAACAATAAAGAATTTTTTTTAGTTTTGTAAAATACAATAGAGAGATTTGCTTTGTATTATGAAGATAAATGTAAGTTTTAGATTTTAAGTAAAAGAATTACTAGTGATATATATAATAAACTATTAACTATATATAGTCTAGTTTCTTTTTTCTTAGCAAAACAGAGAACAGAACATTCAAAATGTAATACAGAGTAGATTGGAATTTGAAATATTAAAAAGTTTGATAAACTATGAAAACTATAGATCCTGACTTATCCAAATATTCAACAAAAGTTCACTTGGCATTAATAAAATTTGTATGCTTTTTGATGTTGAGAAATTAGAATATTATCTAGTAGGTTAAAATAAATTGAAATATTGTTTTGAATCTCTCTCTCTCTCTTTCTCTCTTTCTCTCTGGGATTTGAAGATTCTAGTTTTGTGGAAGTTGAAGATTCTAGTTTTGTGGTGGAGCCAGTGATTCTAACATACTCCCTGGTGGTGGAAATTACATGTACCATACTTTGGGTAGTAAGAGGCACAATTAGAGTTGTCTTCCTCATGTTGTTATTTGTTTTTAATATTTTATTAAATCATGTTGTTTCATTTTGAGAACTAATGCTATATTTTTTGGGAATTAAAAAGATTTATTGCAATAAAATTATAGTCATATGTAATGCCTCATTATTAAGTATAATTTTTTTGGTTATATAATTTGCTTCATCCTTTTTACATGAGTTGCAATACAAGGCAGTAAATAATACAAAGTGAGATTGTCATCTTTATAAGTTGATCTCATCAATGTTTCAGAAGAAAGCAAGTTTAATGCCTTCAGTAAAAAATGAAAGTAGTATTATTTTTCTGCATGAGACTGTCAAAATTTGCTATAACTTGAATGGGTAGGTCTATTAAGGCTTTACATGTTAAGTCTGTTTGATGAGACATCAGTGGGAAATGATTAAGAAAAATTAAAACAAATTAAAACTGAAACACATAAAATTGCATTTGAAAGTGCTATAGTTGAGCAAAAATATTTCTTGGCATTATATGATACAAAAATGAACATTATTTTAGCAGAAATGTCATAGTACTACTTGCATCATGCTTAAAAGTAATGTCTTACTTTGGTGACATGCTTTTAAGATTCTGGATTTTTATACACCATGCAGTGAAGACCAAAATTAGAGCTCTTGCAGGGGTCATTTACTTATTCATAGTAAATTAATAGCTAGTTACACAGGTTGACTGAAAAAATATCTGTGCTGTAAACATTGGGATATGAGAAGGAACAATTTGAGCCTATCTTATAGAAGGGCATTTGCTATAGATACAGTGAAACACTGCATATTTGCAAATTTATCAAATCCATGTACCTTTTATCATTTCATGGGATTAATTTTGGACTGATGAAGGTACATTGTGCTTTAAGAGTTTGGTGACTTGAGCAAGAAGCTGAAAAATGATACTGAAGCAGATAACACCTACTGAGACCTGGAATGAAAAGCACTGGATGGAATAAGTGTATCTGTGGTCAGCAAGGAAAGAGATAAAGACAATGCCAGTATCTAAAAATATGCACAAACAACTTATATATTAAACCTCGGCAAAAGGAGCTAAGGATAAATACTAATGACTATATAGTATTTATTTAGAGTTATAGTTCATAGAACTCTAAAAATTTATTTTTCACTTCAAGAATCCTAAGATCCCATAAGCAATTTCTCAGAGTTATTACAGATAAAGAGATATGAGCTATTTTGTCCTCTAATGTTTAGTATGACACAGAGACGTGGGGAGTATATAGTTTCATTTAAATGCTTTAATTCTTTCTCCAAATTCTTTAAAATAGTGGTTTCCTTCTTTTTTGTTGCTATATTCTATTTTCCTGATTTTCTGATTTTTACTACATTTCTAGTCATTAGCATTTACTGTAAATAATACTGTGTCCTACAAGCAGCATTATGCTTTGAATATCATCTTAGGTTGATGCAAGCTGAGGCTGTTTAGCATTTGGAGACATTTGTGTGTCAGGAAACATTTTTTCATAGATTTCTTAGGCACTTGCTATCCTCTTCCTTTTTTCATGGCTACACTGAAACCTTCATAATAGTATTTATATAATTTTCAGGCACCTTTGTACCTGATTGAATTTGAATTTAAGAAAATTCTTTTACATATTTGTGTCATAATTATTTCATGATAATGGGGGAAAAGGAAGTGGCAATGAGGAAAAAGGATCAGTAACATGTACTGACGTCCCATTTATTTAATAACTATGAATACATCATTTTTTCTTCGTAATAAGCTTTCATGTAATAAAACTAAGAAATTAATACATTTTCTCCAAATCATCTAGCCAGCAACAAGGTAATCAGGTTGTCAGGTCTTTTTGGTTCACAAAGTGGCAAAAATGTAATCTAATATATAACAATATATACCACATTTTGGTTTATATTTATGGCATAATAGCTTTATAATGTAATCACTCAGTTCACATCATCTTACAAATATTCAAAGGGGATAGTATGATGGTTAAGATGGGAACATAATGAACCCCCCAAAATAGGTATGCTGATTGCTTGTCAGCATGCATATCAACATGAGTTAACATGTTTATTTTCAAGATTAGGGGGTTTTGATCTTTGGTTAAACCAATATATAAGTATCTACTTATTTTAGAATGGTTCTGAATAAAAGCTGTAGTGTCAGGTATGGTACTGCTCCTGACAACAAATTTATGTGTGCTATTACAATTTTGCTAAGATTGCAGTTTTTTTGTTAGCAAGGTCATGGTATAAGGTCACAAAGTCATATACAGAAATCTAGTGTTGGCCTATATACAAGCAATGAACAACTCAAAAGTAAAATTGTAAAGGCACAAGTTACAACATCACAAAAAAGCTTAAAGTAACATTACTGTATAAATCTACCAAAATACATTCATTATCTGTATCGTAAAAACTATACTAACTGATCAAAAGCACTTGAATACAACCTAAATAATTGGAGCGAGACTGTATATGTGAAATGAACAAATATCAAAACATTTATTCTACCTAAACTTATCTATAGATCCACCTCAATATCTATCAAAATCTTAGCAAAAAAATTTTTTTCAGTGAAGGGAGGCATTGAATTTACTTCTGGACAGACCATGTGGATGACAAAGGAGGCCACTGTGCTTTTTTCTTTTTCTTTTTTTAAAACTATCTTAACTATTCTTTTATATACATATACTTCAACATATACACAGTTTTTCTTTCAGTTTGTCACATGTGTAACAGTATGATGCTTACACATATGTGACTTAGTCTCACTAATAAATATGCTCTCAAGGCGCATCCATTTAAGTATAAAAGTTTATCATTTTTATAGCTGAGTAGTATTCCATTATATAGAAATACCACATCTTTTTTGTCCATTTCTCAGTCAATGGGGATTTAGGTTGTTTCCAAGATCTGGCTATTATGAACTGCACTGCTATAAATAGAGTTGACAATACATTGCTGTGGTATGATGTTTTTAATTCTTTTGGGAAGATACCTAGAAAGGAAATAGCTGGGTCAAAAGGGACCTCCAATCCTAGCTTTTTGAAGAATCTCTACACTGATTTCCACAGTGGTTGCACCAGCCTGCATTCCCACCAACAGTAGAGAAGGGTTCCTTTTCCCCACAGCCCCTCTAGCACTTGTTATTGGTTGACTTCTTAATATTAACCATTCTTTCTGGGGTGAGGTGAAATCTCAGTGTTGTTTTCATTTGTGTCTCTCAAGTGACCATTGCTGTTGAACATTTTTTCACATATTTATTCGCTGTTTGTACTTCTTCATCTCAAAAGTGTATGTTCATTTCAGATGCCCATTTTTGGATTAAGTCTTTAAATTTGGGAGGAATGATTTTTTTTAACATCTTTATACATAAAGACTGCAGTTGGCAATAAATAGTAGAGCCAAAATGTAAATGCCAGTCTTTCTTACTGTAAAATACACTTTTTTAAATCATAGATGAAATAAAGGTATATACTTTTTTTTTTTTTTTTTGTGGCACCAGGAATTGAACTCACAACCTCGCACCTGCCAGGGCAGGCGCTTAAGCCACTGAGCCAACCTCCTGGCCCTAGTTTTTTGAGGCAGGGTCACATTATGTAGCTCAGGCCACTCTTGCGCTCACGTTGTAGCCCAAGCCAGCCTCAAACTCACAACGCTCCTCCTACCTCAGCCTCCCGAGTGCTGGGATTAAAGGCATGCGCCACCATGCCCAGCTAAGGTATATACTTTTGTTATGCACAAAATAGAACTAAGGAAATTTTGCCAGTTCTGATTTCATCATTTTCATAGAAATTTGTTTAAATTGAAATGCAATTTATTTTTATTTGTATATCTTCATGATGCATAATAATTGCATTTGTTCATGAAAATTAGTGTATGTATATAATAGCTTGATCACTTTTTTTAGGAGCAGCATTTTTATTTTTAATTATTTTTATTTTTTGTTTTATTTTTGATACAGGGTCTTGCTCTATGGTTCAGGCTGGACATGAACTCACTATGTAACCTAGAGTGGCATCAAACTCACAGCAATCCTCCTGCCTCACTCTCCCAAGTTCTGGGGTTACACCACCCCTGGCCCAGCAGCATTTTTATATATGGCATCAAATAAAGGTTGTTTTGTTTTGTTTTGTTTTTTTAAGTTTCAGATGTGTACAGCTGACATGATATTTTTCCTATATGAACCAAGGATGGGAATAGAGACCAGACACTTACTAGCCAGTTCTACTTGGAATAAGCCACTGCCTTAAAAGCACTAACCCTCACACTATTTTACTATCTGCTGAATGATTTCTTGTTACACAATGTCCTAGCCAATCTAGCTGCTTAATACTGGTCGGAGCATATCACGACTCCAGTAGGAGGTCAGTCTTAGGGGCAACTTCTTTCTTAAATGAAAAACATTAAAGAACCTGTTGCCCAAATCTACCAAGAAGAGCTCATGAAACTATTTTCCTCTGAGGAAAACTGGATCCAACATTCTAAGCAAACTTCCA
Source organism: Dasyprocta punctata (assembly GCA_004363535.1). Taxonomy (NCBI): domain Eukaryota; kingdom Metazoa; phylum Chordata; class Mammalia; order Rodentia; family Dasyproctidae; genus Dasyprocta; species Dasyprocta punctata. The sequence continues at coordinate 13,010 of RJWM01004872.1, forward strand.
CAAAGGTTTCCCTCTAGGACTCATGTCTGCTGCCTACTCTGGCTATGACCTATCATTTTTCTTCCTATGTACAGAAATACAGTGAAGTTGCAAAATTAGGATAAATGCAAAGTTGCAGGATATGGACTTTGGTCTTCAGTAAGACCTTATTTAGTGTTCTCGGGCATTGAAGAATGATGTGTTTCTGCTCTCTGGTAGCCTCAGTATAACCAATAGCCTCCTCACTTGGATGTTGTGGGGATCAGCCGGACTCTGCCTGGAGCTGGTCATCTGCTTTCTTTGAAAGAGACTGAGTCACTGAGGACACCATTAGCTTCCCACTGGGTGCTTCTATACAGCAGGCTACACAGGCTGCCATGGAGTGACAGGTTGAATGGCCAACTACTTTAGTATGCAGAGCAATGTGTTAGAGATGGTGATGGTGTGTGATGGTGTACTCCGGCCTGGTGTGTGTCAAAGGACATCTCCAGAACAACCCTACATCTCTCTTTAATTGCCTTCCTGGGGCAAGTTTTACAGGGGACGTATTTCAGCCTGGATGATAAAATGGTAGTACTGGCTGCAATTGACTTTAGGCAGCTGCTTTTTCTTTCCCATTCCCAAAGTGGTGCAGGATCAGAAGAAACTGGAGGACAGACACCATTATACAGGAGCTTTTTTGATGGGTTGGTTGGAGGCTGCTCTGTTTGGGCTGTCTGGCTCTTTCAGATCTCCAAGAACAGTTTCCACCCACTTTTAAACTAGAGATTATTTAGACTTGCCACCAAAACTTATATTTATAGGTCCCATTTCTGTTTACTGTCCATGAGCCCTCAGTCCTCCTCACCAGTCTCCTACCCCAGTTGTCCTGCACCTTGACAGTATCCAGAGGGTGCTCCACAAACACCAGACACACGCAGCCAAACCACCAGCTAGCAGGTTATGGAGCGGGCTGATAGGCCTTGGCCTGTCTGCCATGGTCAGTCAGTAGTTGTCCTCTATCTTGATCATTTTTGATCCCATGTCATTCCTAACATTTCTTCCACTCATTATGCTGCCCTGTACCCTGTGACTAAGAGGAGCTCAGCTCATACAACTTTGTGTTATGTATATGAACCAGCTCCCCGTGAACAATATAATCATAATGAACTGTAAACATGTACCAGTTAAAGAACTGGAAGAAAAGAGCCTATCTTCAGCCATATTTAAAGTGGATTTCTTGTTTGTGTTGGAGAAGATAGCTTTTTCTTGGCTATGGAGTGCTACAGAAGTGGTGGAGTACTAACTGGCTATTCCAGTCTTTACCTCTAGATAACTCTCAGCTCATTCAAGGATTTTTAAATAAATTGCATAGTTATTATCTTGGTTATATGTCCCATTTCACAAAGGCCAAGGTATCTAAGTGATGGTAAAATGATGAACATTTACAGTTTATTATAGTTTAATGGTGATTAAAAATATTCCAATGCTAACACATTGAGGTTGATCTTCAGCAGAACCTGGACAGAGTAACTCAAGTGACCCAGGATAATTTTAATATGACTTTATAGCTCATTTTTAGATGCAACCAAGTGCTATTGTTGAGGTTATAGAAGTTAACTGTAGCATTTTAGAAATGGTTAGTTCCAGCATTTTAAAATATGTGGCCAAAACTGTCATTTTAGCCTTTTAGAAATAACTCTGAGATTGTTAAAATCATAAACACAAAGTGAGGAGCCAAACTGGCATTAAGACCATCACCCAGAAATAATATCTTTCAGTGCTATTGTAGTCCCAATATTTTACAATTATACAATTGTGCAATTTAATTAAGCCATTCTTAATTATAACTTTATTGTATATAAAAATCCATGATATTTTTCTCAGCAAACAAAAGTCAATAGGAAAACAACTTTGGTCTTAATGGTAATTTCTGTGAAAGAGACAAGTTATTAAGAAATGTATATGTACATATGTGTAATTTTTAGTGCTGTAATACATGAGCCGTATTGATATATACGTTAATTGGTATTGATCTTGGTTCTATCCACTTCTCTCCCTATCCTCTCCCTTGGACTTGTTGCTCTGGTCAAAGCCACCATTATTTCTTGCCTGAAGTACAATGAAATAATTTTCTAACTTACTTCTTCAATCTTCTTTCAGTCTTGTGTCTCCAAGATTTATTCTTTTCATAGCAGCCAGTGATCTTCAAAGACTGAAGTAACACTGTCATTCCTGTTTAAAATCACTCAGTGACTTTTTATACTGAGAATTAAATTCACACTCACTGCTGATCTTGTTCTGCAGAACTCTACACAGTTTGATTTCTATTTCCTTGACTATATTTTACACTACTCTCTCTTTTACTATCTTCCATCCGTTTTGATTTCCTTTTTTTCTGTGCCCATTTTTAAATTCATATCTATCACTTAAAAATTTCAGCCAAGGTGTTGAATTTTTGCAAAAATTTGTTTGTAATATTCTCTTACTCCTCTTTTAAAGATTTTTGGATTTGTAGTGATGTTTCCTCTTTCATTCTTAGTATTGGAAATTTGTGTTTTCTCAGTTTTCTAATTAAACAGCAGTTTACAAACTTTACTAATTTTTCAAAGATGTGACTTTTTTCTGTGGATTTTCTCTATTGTATTTATTGTTTTTCATTCATTATTATTATTTCCTTCCATCTGTGGTAGTTTAATTTGCTCTTACTTTCTAACTTTCATACATGGAAATTTAAATCTTTTTTCTATTCTAATATAAACATTTAAAGATACAAATGTCCCTAAAAACACTAAAATAGCTCCATTTCTTAAATTTTACCATTTTTCTAATTCTTTATCTTAATCAAAACAAAACATGTTTTTCTCTTATTTTTACTTTTTGAATTATGAGTTATTTGTAAGTGTATTATTTTGACTTCATATATTTTCCAAGTATTTGGGGATTCTGCACATCCTTCTAATTTTAATTTCTAGTTTAGTTCTGTTGTAGTCAGAGCTTAGACTCTGTAGGATTTTAATTTGTTTAAATTTCTTATGCTTTGTTTTATGGTTCAGCGTAAGATCTGTTTTGGTGAATGTCCTGTGTTCACATGAAAACAAAGTATATTCTGTAGTTGCTAGGCATTGTATGATATAAATACCAGTTGATCAAGTTTATAGTTTTCAATTCCTTAACTTACGACTTCCTGCATTCTTGTTCTATCATTATGATGGATTTATTGATATCTCTATGTACAGTTGTGGTATGTCTCTTTTCAGTTTTGTCAATTTTTGCTTCATGTATTTTGAAGTCTTTTTATTGGCCATATACCCACCGAGTCTTGTTATATATCTGTGATGAACTGACCCTTTTATCACTATGAAAAAATACTTTGTTTTAGTTTATTAGCATGTTAATTGCACATATTAATAGAATTCATTGTGATATTTCAATGCATGCATGTAGCGTCATATACTGACAGCTACTTTCTTTATCTTTAGTAATATCTCTTGTTATGCAGTATGATATCAGTCTTTATTTAATATTACTATGTTTATTTGTGCTTGCTTATGTCTAGTGATTGAATGGCATATTCTTTTGGGATTATGCCTATTTGCATCTCTACTATTTAAAGTGACTTTCTTGTCAACAAATTATTGAGTCTTCTTTTTTTTAATACTATATGACAATATTCCATTTCTATGACAGTATACCTTTTGTATGACAATATTCCTTTTGAACCGTGTAGACCATTTAATATGTAGTTATTGATAGGTTAGGTTCCAGTCTGCACCATACTATTTATTTTCTGTTTGTTCCAATTGTATGCCTTGGAATTAATATTTAATATTTCATTTTACCTCCGTTATTGTTTTATTAGCTATATTCTTTAATCTTTTAATTATTGCTCTATAGGTTATAACTGTACCTTTAATCTTAGTCTACATTTATTTAATATTATAGTAAGTCCCACTTAATGAATGAGTTCCTAAGTTGTAAGTCTAACAAAGTGAGTCCTATACACCGTTGATGCAAATATACAATAAAAAGCATAAAAAAACCAAACACACACAAAAATACTATAAATAAAGTATTTTTACTTTTATAGTTACCTTAAAGTGGTAAGGTATAAATGAGAGCTACTTTCGTTGTATTTACAAATGTTCATAATGCGAGGTTCATTCATATCTGTGAAAGTTTACAACATGAATGTTCTTAAATCGAGGACTGGTTGTATATCACCTCATGTGATAACAAAAATATCCTTCCATTTCTCCCATCTCAATTGTATGTATCTTAAAAAATATTTTGCATCAACATAGTTATAAACTTGAAAATATATTGTTAAGGTATTTGCTTTAAACAGCCATGTTTTTTAAAAAATTAAACATGAGAGACAATTCATTTTGCGTATTCACATTTGTTAGTCATGTTTGCATTTTATTTCATTTGTGCAAATCTTTTTTTTTTATGACAGAGTTTCACTTTTTATTCCAGGCTGGCCTGGAACTAGGTATGTAGCCCAGGCTGGCCTCAAACTCACAGTGATTCTTCTCCCTAAGTCTCCTTGGGATTTCAGGTGTATGCCACCATGCCCAGCTCATTTCTGTAAAATTTGTATATCTTTCGTTCAACTCAAATGATTTTTCTATCATGTAGTATGGGTCGATTAGTTTCAAATTCCTTCAGCTTTTGTTTGAAAATATCTTTATTTTATTTCAAGTTTTTAAAAGATATTGAATTCTACCTTGATTTTTTTTCAGCACATTAAAAATGTCACTCCATTATGTTTTCCTAGCAGTGTTTCTTTTTAGAAGCTAGCAGTTATTGTCTCTGTTCACTTCTATTTGAAAACATAGTATTAGGAATTATCCAAAGTGTACCTCAGATTGGATAATTTCTAATGTTTATTTTTAAATTAACTGAATTTTTCTGCAGTATCTATTCCATGAATTTACTAAATTTTAATTTTATGTACTGTGTTTTTGATCTCTGGATGTTTTGTTAGTTTTTTTTTAATCTCCACCTTCATTAACTCATTTCTTTAAGATATTCACAATATTTATAAGTTGTTTTAAAAATTATTGATTGCTAATTGCTTTATCTCTTTTTTTATGGACCTGGTTTTATTGATCAATTTTATTTTGAGTATGATTTATGGTTACACTTTTCATATATCTTGTGTGTCTTCACTTTGTCAATTTTCTTTAGCACTTGTATTGACTTCTATTAGCTTACTTATAGAGTAACTTAATTCTTTTGTGGAACCAAAGAGAGTGTTACTCTAGGACAGGTTAGCCTTATCCTTCATGCACAACTCCTATTTATGGAGTGGTTCTATGGAATGCCTCATATATTCAACGAACTCTTCCCTTGGCTTGTAAGTGCTCAAACATGCTTGCTGCTCAAGGTTGTTCAACCCCCCACCCCTGTTTTTTTTTTTTTTTTTGTCTGAGATATGAAGTTTTGCCTTACACATGTACAGTTTTGTATTCAGACAAGGCACTGGAGATCCTTACTCAGTTTTCTGGTGACTTGGTCTATGTAGCATTGCCTATTCTCTTGAACTCTTTTAATTCCAAGTCTAGTCAACTCAGGCACTCATGCTCAGTCCATGCTTCTTTCTTCAAACATGGTGAATGAATTCCATGTAGAAAGCTGAAGCAATGGACTTACCATTTCCTTCCTCTTAGAAGATCAGTTTTCCTCTACCTGTACTTCTATGTTTGGAAAAATATGTTGTCATATATCTTGTATAAATTTTAGTTGTTTATCATAAGAGAAGTAGCTTAGCTGAAAGCACAAGTCAGGAGTAGAGTTTCTTTTGTGTTGTTATGGCCTTGTTTTTAGTTCTTAAAGAAATCAAGGTGGTATTTGCCTTAAGTTCTCTATATTTCTGCCCTTTTAGAAGAGCTTTCCTGGGACCCTCTATATGCTGCCTCCTTCTCATTCCTTATCTTCTTCCAGAATGTTTTTCTTGACTACACTATTTAAAGTCATTAACCTATTGTATTAATTCTTTCTTCTTTTTCTTTTATAAAGACTATCACCATCTATATCTTAATTTGTGTTATACCTATCATGCTCCCAATCCCCATTGGTATTTAAACTCCATAGGGAAAGGAAACTGTCAATTATTCTTTGATGTTTCTTCATTTTTTTGCAGCATACCTGTCCCATGGCATGGAAAACCTACAAACATGTCCTGACTGGATGAAGATAGCATCAAGCTGTATGCTCTGAAATTGCAAGGTAGGGAGGTGCTAGGCAATACTACATCATGTCTTATCCATCCAATTAGCTCATGTGTTTCAGTAGAATCTTTTTCCTTACGCAAAGTAAATAGAATTTAATCCATTAAGTTCACAAGAAAAAAAGTGGATATAAATGCTAGATATTTAGTCAGGTTTGCTATTGCTCTCCATTTCTTATGTAGTCAAAATATATTATAATCTTTAGATGGAGATAGTTCAATGTTTATTCAATATGAACCTGCTTTGTTTTATATGTATCTAATATTATATATCTAATATTTATGAATATATATAGTATTTATATATAATACATTATTATAGTAATTTAGAGAATATAATATTTTGTGTACTATTGTATGTCAACCTTATGTACCACTTTTGATTGACAATGAAGCAGATGGTCTGCTTTAGCATGAAATAACTATGTTCATGTTACCCAATTTTAATTCTAAAGTGATCCAAAAATACCTGACCCAAATAGGCACACTGGTTTTTTTAATTTTACATTCTCTTAGGTGCATGGATTTTATTAATCACTCACTTCACTAAAATGTAGGTCTGTGTTTTTCTGAAAAAAGAATGTCTGTCCAAGATCTTGGGATTTGATGTTCTTTTAGTATTATTGGCCTACATCATGAAGGTCTAAATTCCTTCCCCATTTGGGGATTCATATTTGAGAAGATAGAGGACTTTATGACAAGCTTTGAAGCCATAGTTATGAGAACACTCTTGGAATCCATAGGTGCTTTTTATTTCTTTAAAAAATGTTTATTTCTCTAAAAAAGTATCCTCAGAGTTTTGTAGTTGATCTATATTTTTGGATTGTTTTTGCTTCCTATATATTAAATATTGATAGTTTCTAGTATTTCATTTCTAACCATGAGTTCATTTTTATACAAGCTATTTGTTTAATTTAAAAATACATTTCATGACAATATCTTAATGTATAAAAATTCTTAAATTCTTCAGTGCAATTTTATCATAACTCATTATGAAACTAGAAAATTAAACAGCATTTTAATTCATACAATAAAGCAAATAAATCATATATTATCTTTTAGAATATCTAGGGAGCATGACTTCCTTGCCTGGATGTTACCTGTTCAGTATAAATACTTAAGTTTAAAAAGAGTCCTGTGATTTGCTTAGAGACAAGCATTCATTTACACATTATTTATAATTTTTCAGATGTGAAAGGAAAAAATAAACTTTATCTCTTCCAGATTTTCTGAACATTTTGTTTTCAGGATCTCATATGAGTAGTGACGAAGTAATAGAGATGCCATTAGTAGCTTTTTCACTGGGATGGGGTAGTTATCAAGGTCACTTTTTTCAGAGGTCCAAGAGTGAATTTTGTGTGAGTGTTTAATGTACTTGGCCTCATTTAGCTGTACTTCTTTCCTCAAGCCCCTAAAGATCTCTGATGATAAATTAAAAGTCTCATTCTCATCATTAAGTGAAGATTTTGTTGCCCTAAATATGCTACCTAGCATTTCAGATTTCTATTTATTAAAGGCACTTAGGGCATATCAATCTTGTTACCCAGCTTGATTTTCTTAATTGATTAAGATTTTGTTCTCTGGTTTCATGATTCTTTCCTTTCCTTGTTAATCATTTGGGTTAGTTCTCCTCTTCCTTGTCTTCCTCTTCCTCCTCCTCCTGCTACCCTTCCTCCTCCTTCTGCTCCTATTCCTTCTTCTTCTGAGAGAGAGAATGAGAGAGAGAGAGAGAGAGAGAGAGAGAGAGAGAGAGAGAGAGAGAGAGCAATTCTTAACTTTTTAGCTTGGGGGAAGTAAAACTTATAAGAGTAAACAGAAAGAATAACTTAAGTTTGGAATATAATACCCTTAAGCTATTGCCAATACAATGTTCCCAGTCATTCTTTGAATCCTGTTGTCCTTCTTTGTAACTGCCTTCCATATATATTTGTTGAATAAGGGGGTGGATTAGTGAATATTAAGATATATCTAACATTCTTATGGAAATAGTGATTTTTTTCAGATAGTCAAGCTCAAAACTCAGAATGAGCTATTGATCCTATTCTTTCATTCAAATACTTACTAGTGAATATTTAACAAATAATGTAAACTATTCTATATAACTGACACAATGTACCCATTTATGGCTTTTCTTTTTCTCCAGTAGTCATTGTAAAGGGAAATAAAATGTTGCTGTTGAGAGATCTTATGGATCTATATGACATTTATCATTTTGTCCTATAATTTTTAAAGTAAAGACAGTCAATCTGTTGTTAACATGTTTGAATACTTTAATTTTACATAACAATTTCTATGTTGAAAAAGTTTGGATAGAAACTTGCTGACAATAAGGCAATTGTTCATAAGCACCACCATATTGCCTGAGGTTTTTAAAGATGTCCTACTTCAGACACCCACTTTCCACAAAGTTTCAAATTCTTCACTTGCTTTTTGTACTTTATTTTTTCCATGAGTTTAAAATGCTTTTCTGAGAAGTGTATCAATAAGTTCTTTAGTATTGCTAAAATTATCAGTGAACATCTTGTCAGACAGCGATGTGTGAATCTGCTTTGTATGCCTCTATCCAAGGCCAGGTTTGTTGACGGAGGGAAACACATTCTCATTTTTAAACTGAAATCCCACCCTGCATGGATCGTATTAGTTTAGTATGGAGACTGTGGGAGAAGGCAACATACTGATGTGTTTTATAGCTTACTTACTTGTCTGTGTTTCCTTAAACATTAAGTTTAAAACAATGAAGTCTGCTATTTACTCCCCATCTTCCTTACAAGCTTTCAGAGATCTTTCATTTGTCTTAGTTCAGGCAGAATTACACCGTTGTTTTAAGAATCTGTTAGGAGTGGAGCTTTCTTTGTTCTTTAGCATCCTTTGATTCGGGTCCAACATACATGAGCTGCTGCAGCTATCCCAGAATAATGTACTTATCTGCTAATGCCAACTATGAAAGAGGAAATAAACCAGGTTTATATAAATGTAGGTTTCTAATGTGACCACTAACATTAAGTCACTAATGCGACCTTCTCATTAGCTATTACTTTCAATTAGGTGTTCTCAAACAATTAGCTTTTGAGCTACATAATTGTATTTATAGCATATACATTCCCTGATGAGAGAAGAAATTACTTCTGGGAAAGCTGAGTCTCAAACTTTTAATTTAGGTACTAAATTCAGATACATTACCTCAGATGGACTTCCTTCTTGTGGAATTACTAAACTCAATTCTCTGATCACATGATCTTCCCAGGCATCACAAGCATTTTAAAAAGAGAACTACCAAAATTCATGGGTACTTTGAGTACACAGAGACATAAATGCAGCAGAGACCTGTTCTATGGAGAAAAAATTAAAAGTTTTCAGATTTTCAAAGCATTCTCAGGAGAAAGACATTTTATTACTGTTACTAGCTATTGTTGTAGATTCCTATTGTTGTATAAGTATTTGTCAGGTGCTTCTGTTATTGCTTCTCTGGCTTGATTTTTTTTCCATAAAAACCAAGGCTGTAGTCATTACAAATGTTATCTTGATAGACTTTTCAAAAGCTTTATTGTGTCTGTAGTCACATTATTTTCCAGGGTAACTTATCAAATACTTTCCCAAAAAGACACCGTCTTTGCCTGCAGAGAGATTAATACACATATGTGATGTCATATGATAAACATTAAATATGCATTTATTCACTTTTTAAAGAAATTCATATAAGATAGCTAATATATTTTAGGTACTTGAGAGATAGTCTGTACATACCAACAGACAAAAATCTTCCTCTCCCAGAGCTTTCATTTTGCTGAATGGCAGAGTTGGAATGGAGAGCACAGATAATATACCCCCAAATAAACACGATAATGGAGACAATAAGATAGTGAGTGAGAATGAGTGTTTGTACGATAAAGGAATATGTTAGAAGGAGTGGTGAGGAAAGGGCTCTTAGTAAAAGTAACTAAGATCTCAAGGTTGAAAAAAGTTCATAATGAAAGAGATTCAGCAGCAGATGGAAGAATGAGTACAAAGGCTCAAGTAGGAGCAAGTCTGACCTTGGAGAAATGACAGTAATGTCAATGCAGCTGGAACATAGTGAAAGAATGAGAGAGAGACGAAGGTTGACATTGGTTTGGGAAACAAGAGTCAGAGCATTGAAGTGAATTTGAGTTTTATTTTGAAGGTAGTGGAAATTCACTGGAATCTTTTAAGAAAGGTAGTGTTTTATGAGACTTCAAATGCAGTGTTTTATGAATCTAAAATATGTAGACTAGATTATACAGGTAATAGTAGAAATAGGAAAATACATTAATGGTCTACGTTGGAGATGATGGTGAGTAGGAGTAGGATGGGGATCAGTGATGAAAAGCAATGAATAGATTTAAGATACATTTTGGAAGTAGTCGCAACATAGTAGATAGATTGATGTAAGAGACAAGGAAATAGAATGAAGGGTGGTTTATTGCTTTTTGGTTTCAAAAACTGAGTATCATTTGCTAAAAAAGAGGTGAGACTTGAAGTGCATAAACTGAAATATCATAAACAAATAGGAAGCAAGCTTGGAACAAATGGTGGTGGCTACATTTTTCTCTATGTGCTTTTGCATGTCATATTGAGCAAATATCATGATGTGCTAAATTCTGTATTAAGTGCTGTATGTAAGGGTAGGACAGATATCATTTCTTGAATTTGTCATTCAGTTATGTTTTAGTGAGTGAATATTATTTCTAGGCACTCTACTAAAATCATGATAGTATCATTTGTGGCTTTATATGAAGGATATCTGCTTGGGCTCTATTTTTTGTTGTTGTTGTTGTTGTTGTTTTTCTTGTCTGCCATGACATGAGCAGCTTTCTTCCACTATGCCCTTCTGTTATAATGTTTTTGCCTTATCATAGGCCTCAAAGAAATGCAGCCAGCTAACTGGACTGAAATCGAGCCAAAATCAATGTCCTCATTTGTTTTACCTAGATATTTTATCCCAGCAACAAAAAGCTGACCAACATGGTAAGATAGAGACTTTGCAAAATGGAAAGCGTAAAAATATTTTTCTTGGGGGAAGAAAAAGCAAGATATTTAGGACAGAGACTAAAAGTAGCAAGAAATGAAATGGACAAGAAGGCTAGAAACTACTTGTGAAAGCCTTACATACTGTACTCAAGAGTTCTGTCCTAGCCCTCAAGGAGCTTCCTATCCAGAAAGGAAGTTGTGCCATTTTGTGCAATGGACAAAATGCATGTGGCATGACCTAATGAGAGCATAATACATTCTTAGTGAAACTTTAATGATCAAGAATCTTGTGTCTTTGCTAAATTAGCATAGTAAGGGCACTGGAATTTTTATTTCACATTCCTAAGGAAGGTATCAGTGTCATGCTTGTGGGAATCCCTGAAGTACCATGAAGGGCTTGCCTATTGAAAAACTTCACAGTTAACTTTTCAGATGTAGTACAATTTCTTGTGTTCTGTTTTTCTGTTTCTATAATGGGTTTCAAGGAATAAGCTCACTGTCCTTTCCTGTTCAAAACTACTATGTTCCTTGCTTTGTCTTTGATTTCTTCTACTTTTGAATTGGATTCCAAGTACATGGCAATTCTACCAGATTTCAGCTTTTGGCTTCTGGACTCTACTTTTGCAGTAAAGTCATTGTGAGTTTGAGTTTTGTGGCCATAGTGATTAGATTTCAGTTTTTATTCTGTCAGGTATTAGTTATATAGACTTGGATAAGTTTCTTTTTTTTTTTAATATTTTATTAATAATAAAAGACAAGACAGAAGAGAATCCCCCATACTTGCTACATTGCCTGCTATAAAGAGATGCTTGGGCTGCTGCCCAGAGGCCTAGCCAAATCTACAAAACGAAAGTTGGTTGATGTTCCTTGGTTGCTATCGGATAAGTTTCTTAAAACTGTTGAAATCTTAGTGTTTCTGTATTGGATTGTCATGAAGGTCAAATGAGATAATGCAAATGAATTTATATATTGCTCTAGATTTAAAATCATAAATTCATGATAAGCAGTTATGCTTCAGAACTTAAAGACATCTCTTCTGCAGGCACTGAATAAACACTGGCTTCTGTAATCATTAATCTCTACCAGGATTAATAAAAATGAGAATGACAAAGTTTAAGTTGTTTCAATGACCACAACATCATGGAAGCAACAAGAGAGTCATACTCCAGAGAGACCAATTTCTCTGGATCTACCATCTTTGACTCTGTGATAATAGCATGTTTCCTCAATTCCTTTCCTTTGGTTTAAGAGCATCAAGAGACTGCTGTCATACTGCGGAGAACCAGTCCTTTCAGTTATTGTTCCTTTCCTGCACCTACTGTGATTCTTTCAGATTACCATTCCTCTTGCTTTTGCTCCTACAGCTACTAACATCATTGTTTTTTCCTACTGTTCAGCTTTTGGCCAAAGCTGACTACTGTTTCTAGTCCAGGGAGAGCTGTGAGATGATGGCTCTCAGACTATTTCAGATTATTCTAGTGTTTTCATTTTGGATCTATCTTGGATACAAATGAAGAATAGCCTTTCCCCATTAAGTGAGGTCCTCTGTGACTATGCTGCCTCATGCTTTTAGTATGTCACATAATAGCGTTTGGAACTTTTACTAGCTACTTGCCGGCAGTCAGTTCTTTAGGCCTAAAGTCCAGGCTCATTTCATTGGAAATTAGTATGAAAAATATTTGGTGTAGAGTATCTTATGATAGTCTTAGCAAGCTTCTTGGTCTTGACTCTGTTGCTGAGAGTTATTGGAGACTATTCTTTTTTTTTTTGGCACCAGAGATCGAATTCACGACCTCACACCTGCCAGACCGGCACTTAAGCCACTGAGTGAAAATCCCAGCCCTAGTTTTTTGAGGCAAGGTTGCACTATGTAGCTCAGGCGGGCCTTGGGCTCGCGTTGTAGCCCAAGCCTGTCTCACACTCACAGTGCTTCTCCTACCTCGGCCTCCTGAGTGCTGGAATTAAAGGCATGTGTATTGAAGACTATTCTTAGTTTTGAGCTTACTTCAGCAGCACATATACTAAACTTCTAGTTTCTATTTTTATTTTTATTTTTCAATTTTCTGTGTCTTTCTGAGCTTCCTGAGGAAAGAATATGCTCAGTGTATTTCCTGGAAAGGTCTTTTCAAATTCCCACAGAGATCTGAACTATTATTGACTTTCCAGATAGCAATGCTGTGAAAAAGGAGGGCTCCTTCTCCACCACAACAACACATGTAAGAAGAAGAAAAAAGCCAATACAGAAGCTCTCTTTGCATACAGATATGCAAAAATTGTTTTGTAAATTTCTCCACATTTTCTTACTATATTAGATAATACTACTTTGAGGATTAGGAGAAGGATAGAATGATAGGCAAGATTTTAAGCATGATTAGGGGAAAAAACTTTTAAAGGAATGAAAGAAGATAATAAAACAAATAAAGACAAAAATGTAAATATATTAAAAGAAAATGTAGCCATTTTTCCTTTAGAGTATTTCACTAGGTTTCTTATACCTAATAAAAAGGTCATATTCTTCTCTGTTCTTTTATTCAGCTGTGTTTCTTTTGCTTACTTTAAATATTACATTTCTTCATTTCAAACACTACAGTAACAGATTCTGAATAATATAGATATTTGAACATTTAATTTTTAAATTTCTAGAAGATAAACTTCACAGTAAAATAAAAATAACGTTTTTATTTCTAATGGCTACTAAAGTCATCATAAGTAGAATATTGCATTAAAACTGGTAAGTAGCTAAGTTTGTCACCTTTCTATTGGCAAGTACCTTGGCACCAGATGGAATTCCTTAAATAAATTCTCTGGTTTACTATCTCATAAAAAGTTTTTTTGCTATTCCAAAAAAAATCAATAAATATGTAGAAATTTTTAAAAAAGGCAAAAGAACTTTATTTCATAAAAATGTATTAAGATATAATATGTAAACAAGTAATGGAATTTGGAAAGAAAATCTCAAGAAAATAGTATTTATGTCTTCATAGTGTCTCAAGGACTTTAGGTGGGTCAAAACAGTTGAGGGCATTCGTGAGAAAATACAACTGTTTTATACACATCCTTTTACTTTTCAGGGTAAGAGTCAGAAACACTAGAAAAAAGTAGAAGAAACCCTGGACAGTCACTCACCTCTATAGGTTCCTCCTGTGGAGTATCCAAAACAACTGGTTTCTCAAGGCCCATTCAGTCCTCCTCTGGATCCCTCTAGGAATCAGGGAATTGGATGAGGAAGTAAGCAGTGATCTCCTTATTTATGTACAAAAGTGTATTAAAGATTATTAACAAATGTTATTATACCACCTGATACTGTTCTTTTTCCCATCTTTGAATTGTAGAAATGGAAGTGGGCGTTAATACTTATCATTTTGCTGTTTTCACTTATGCATTTTTCTGGTAAAATCCACCTAATTTTGAAGATCTTGCCTTTTGATTATAGTAGATATTTTCTTCTTTTTTATTGCTGTCGTCTCTCATTTTCCTGATTCACTACTTCTTTGACTTTCATGAGTGTAGTTCTTATACGTGCAATTACAACTGATTACAACACATTTTTCACTGCTTTCTGGGGTCAATAGCTCATGTGTGTAGAAGTTAGGTATGTAGCATAAATGCATGAAACAGCTAGATGGAAGTAAATAAAGATTTAACTGCTTGTACTGTAGCAAATTAAAAGGTATTACCTGGTCTCAGTGCATCGAACTCCATGAAGACAGGAAGTATTCCTATTGCATTGTTATGTCTTCAACAACAAGTACAGGACCTAGTGTTTAGTTGAAAGTCAATAAGATTGGAAAAGTGATTATGTGAAATACTGCACTGAGCCTTCTTCCCATAGCTCTCAGAAAGCATCTCTTTCAGGTTTTTAGCAATGTTTTGCATTTCAAAATGTAAGAATATGCTCAGATCTTTTTGCTCAATTTCTTTCAAGTGAAAAAAATTATTTTGCATTATTATGTTTTCCTTTCCTTCAAGTTTTCTTCCCTTGATTACTTGATGCTATTTTCTCCAGTTTTTTTTTTTTTACCACTTCTCATACTCACATAGTCTCATTTTTCTACCTACACTTTTCAATCTCTTATACTTAGTAATGATGACTTTGCCTTTCTCTAGCTTTTTTCTTTCTTTTAGCTTACTTCACCAAGCTTCACAGTCTTCTGCACTCACCAATTACTCTTGTCTTTTCTTTGCATTTTAAAAGAAATTGTTTCTTTTTTAATTTACATGTAATACTTTTTGCATGTAAGTATAGTATGGAGTATAGTATGGTGTTTCAATATGTAATAATGTATAATAATCAAGTCAGGTTTACTAAAAATTACTAGTCACTCTTCCTGAGTAGTTAACATTTAGGCTGATGGTAACTGTGAAGGTGTTGGGAGACAGCGCTACAAAGAGAAGGACCCAGAGGAGTGAGACCTTGACCTGCAAAGCAAAGGTGCACTCTGCAAGGATGCAATTCCTACTAAGGAGGAGGCTACAGCATTGGCAGAAGTTCTGTACATCATGTTCAGGAATTTAGGTTAATTTAAATAGCAGCATTATCAAAAAATTTTTAATGGAGGAATGATGTAATCAGTGTTGACTCCAAAAGTCACTGTCATCAATCTGATATAGGGGAACGATCTCAGACCTCCAAATGATATAGGGGAATGAAACTCCCAACCTACTATATGTCCGGCATGAGTTCATGTTCTCTAAAATCGAAGAATGAATTTTAGGAACAACGGAGGGTAAGGGCAGAATATATTTATTGACAGAAACAAAGCTTCTGTCTGAGGGACGGAAGGGGGCTCGAGTGGGTTGCCAAAGACTCTGTCATTTCTAGGGTCTCTTATAGAATAAAACCATGAGGTTAGACGGGTCCAAGGTGGGGGAAAATGGGAACCTGTAAGGTGGGCATAAGGTGGGACATAACTACATCTACCCAATAGGACTAATTGCTCAGGTAGACTTGATTAAATCAATGACAAATGGGGAAGTGAGTCACATAGCAAGCGGGGATGCTTAACAGCAGTGACTCTTCCTGTAGGAGTTTGGGATGCTGACTCCTAACTCCTTCAGGGTGATAGAAAACTATTTGGACTGTTGACCCTTAGGAAGCAGTTGTATTTATTTTGCCTTTTGTCTTGAGATCTGACCCACAGCAGGAGGTGCCTGCCTCCTCAGAAGTCACAAGGTAACTGAACTTCTGCACTGGTTCCTTTGAGGACCTAGCCTTGTCTGATAGCTTATAATATTTCTAATTAACTCAGCTGCCTGTAACAAATCCAATCATCCAAACCAACAGAGTCCTCTTATACTTGTTTCTCTTTTGCCTGAGCTCTCCTACCTTTCGTGTGAACAATCCCATTTCTCCAAGTGGGTCCTGCCCCTTTAATGTGTCCCTGCCCCTTTAATACCCTCCCACTCTTTCTCCACTTGCATAACCTCCACCTGTTCTTTGTGAGTCTAAGCATCACCAGCAAGAAACCTAATGCTTCCTTTTTCTTTTGGTCCTGTCTTCATCTGCAAATCAGAAGCTGACCCTTTCACAGTGGTCCATATGTACCTTTGCCTCTGTACCCAACATAGAAATTATGCATTTGTTTTACTTTCTGGTCTTGTTGACTGTGGAACTGTTTGAAGTCAAGTTTTTCTTTCATTTCTGTATTTACAGAGGTTAGCACAATACAATAGAAAACTGCCTAATAAACAGATGTTGGGTAAAGGAATGTAACCATAATCAAGCTGCATTTTGGGCAGTATTACATCTCATTTTTCTAATCAAGGTTACTTGTCTCTATACATATATTAGATATATAGGTGGATATGCATCGTATATTGTAGGTGTATTGGAATTACATACAAGAATGAATAAAATATTATTTTATGAAAAAATATGTGTACTGCACAATCAGAGTTATGTTTACTGTTGGGCTTTTGTTACTCTCTGACCATGTTATTTTTGTGAGATTGGTTTACTTTTCTGAGGTTCAGCTTTCTTAACTGCAAAATGGATATAATAAGAGTTATGACAGCTTCATGAGTTAAGTAAAATAATGAAACCACATCATAATGAACTCAATAAATGGTAAGGTTTTCCCTTCTCTTAGTTTCCTTTCCTGCCCTTCTATCACATTTACACACTCCCTTTCTTTCCTCAACTTTGTAGTTAACAACACAGGAAAACTTACCTGTATACTTTATGATTGTTGATGAGTTCTTTTGAGAAAGAGCATAAAGTAAGAGACAAGTTTACATTTTTGATACTAGTGATCATAAAAGAGTTTAAAATCTTAAAAGGTAGGATGTACAGTCAGGAAAACTATTGTTTTAATGTTATCTCTGCATATTATAATTTGTCTCATATCATAAAAATCATTTATACTAAAATATTCAGTGAAATTTACTTTTTCTATTACTTGTTTCTATTGTTTGTGTTAGTATGTGATTTTTAATAGATCAGTATATTTGTGTTTTAGAGTCTAATATATCTTATCAGTGGAAACTCATTACTAAGTTTTATATATATGCACACACACAGATATATATGTGTGTGTACCTATATATATACCTTAGAGAAAATACTATGTCGAAAGTGCTATACTAGTTTAAAGTATGTACACACAAATAATCATTTAGTTAATGCATATGTTGAAATTAAATTATTTTAAATACAATATCTTATCATTAATAATTAAAAAGTCCCTCTTCTAAGTCCTTTTCATTATTTTATATTGCTTGTAAAGCACAAAATAATAAAATGCTAAGTAATTAGTGCTTTATTAGGAGGAATTAAATAGAAAGGCTTAAATAGGTTATAAATTGAAAAGGTCAAAATTTTATTAGTTTTTTTGAATTGCAGACTGCACTCAGCATGTTATCTTTCTTTGTACTTTACTCTCAAGAACCAAATTTCAAGAAGATCTTTTACACTCCCTGAAGATCCACTCTTTTAAGTTTTTTTTGTTGTTGTTGTTTTTAGTGGCACCTGGGATCGAACTCAAAACCTTGTGCCTGCCAGACAGGCACTGAAGGTGCCGAGCCAAACTCCCTGCCCTAGGTTTTTGAGGCAGGGTCGCACTATGTAGCTCAGGCCGGCCTTGCACTCGCGTTGTAGCCCAAGCTGGCCTCGAACTCACAACGCTCCTCCTACCTCAGCCTCTGGAGTGCTGGGATTAAAGGTGTGCGCCACCATGCCCGGCTATGATCCACTCCTTTAAAAAATGTGAACTATTATTTTGTTAAAATACATTATATACTTCTTGGGTATTTGGCTTTGACTGATCTCTAAATTACACTTACACTCATTATAAATCAGAAAGAGAAGATTCTGTCTTACATCTTAGCAGAACAGAAATACTTATAGAGTTGAACAAGTATCCACTGTGATGAGAGGACTTCAGCATCTAAAGATGGAGGAAAGGAATGAGTCATAAGTGGTCTCTCAGGAAGTTGTGTGAGGAGAACCAGAGGAACATATTAAGGAAGATATGAACATATTGGCAGGAACTTGGCATTAGAGCATTCCAACTGCAGATGGCTAATGAATACGGGGACCCAGTCCCAGAGTAGAAGGAGGAGATTGGCAAGATCAATTATGGTGCCAGTGTGGAATAGCTGGTACATTTGTTTGCCAAGATGAATCGAGTAACAGAGCAGTCTCCAACAAGTTTATTAGTCAGGATTCATTAGGGACATTGAATTCATAAAAGATTGTGTGAGTGTCTATTTGTGTGAGTTGTGTGTGTGCATATGCATGTGTGTATAATATATACACACATATATATATAAATACAAATTTACATCAATCTGTCTATCATATATATATGCATCTACCTTTCTATCATCTATCTATTGAGAGAGAAAAATTTACTGTGAGAAATTAACTCACATGAGTAGGGAGGTTAACAAATATTATGATCTTTAGTTTTCAACGTGGATACCCAGGAGAGCTAGTGGTGTTGTTCCAATGTGGGTCTGAAGGGCTGACAATCAGAAGAGTCAATGCTATTAATTCCAGTACAAGTCCAAAGGCATAAAAGCAGTTGACTAAATATGTAAGTCCCAGTGTGAAAGAGAAGACCAATGTTCCAGCTCATCCAGTCACAGAGAGTGACACATTGTTTCTGTTGCCTTTTTGGTTTATTCAGTGGATTTCACAGAGCCCAAAGGATTAGGGAAGGCTCTCTGCTTTACTTAGTCTACAGATTCAGATGCTTGTCTCACCTACAAATACCTTCACATAGCACCCAGGAACAGTGTTTAAACAGATGTCTGGATACAGCATGTTTTAGTCAAATTGACATATAAACAAACCATCATAAAATTTTAGTATCTAACCAAAAATTCAAATATCAGAGGCAGGGTTCAGGGTTCAGGTTTCAGATCACAGAAATAGTGTAGACAACTTATTTTGAACTTGGAGATTGGGTTTGATCTTAGCGGCTAGGAAAAACATGGATAAAGGATTTTTCCTAGCTACTAGTGTAAGCAAAGTGCTTTAAGGCCTGATGTATTACAGCAAACATAAACCTCCAAGTCATTCTGACTTGTCAGAGTGAGACTGCAGGAGTAATAGCCTGACGAGTTGGAGCCTTGGACATAATTGATGTTGGGGTTGACTTTCATTGTGATTCACACAGATAGAGCAGGGTGCACTGAAAAAGTACCTCTGCAAAGTATGCATAGAAATTTTGTTTGCCCAGGCAGAGCTATTCACAAAATCCTTCAGGTTTCAGAGTGTCAGTATTTTGTTCTGTGCAGCATTCCAATACCTGGGAGCTTATGTCACAGTGCTGATTTTACCTGGAGTATAGCAATTCTGCACTTAGAATTGGCAGATAGTATAAAAACCGCAGGCCATTTGAGGAAAGAATTCAAAGTGAGTGAGGAACTTAAAGACAGGAACAGAACACATTGGTAAAGAAATACCCAAGTTGGTTACAGATATCTAGAAAGCTGTGCAACAGGAGAAAAAAGCTGCTGAATCAGGGAAATATCTGAGCAGCTCTTTAGAAAGAAGAGTTACTTGAGAGAAGAAGTAGGAAAATTATCACTGAGTTGAGATTGAATGACAATGAAATCTTAATTTGGATTTAAGATTCTAAGGGAAGTCGAGGCTTTCAGTGAATAACATTTCTTGAGGATTGGTGCTCAAGTGATGAGCCAGCTGAGTTAGAAATGAAACCTGGATGAATAACCTTGAAAACACTTGACTATTATGACAAACTTCATTCCATCAACTTGGATGTCTTGTAACTGTCTGTACTTGAATAATTCTCTAAACTAAAGTTTCAGGTAAAAAACTTTTAAAATACCTTGCATGAGACTAAGTTGTTGTGTGCTATCTCTGACTAATTGAAACTTCAGTGGTATTGCCTCAATAAGAATTTTTTCTCTGTAACCATTTTTTTCCAGTATAGAAAGATAAAATTTCATTTGCTGTACAATACGTGAAAATGTACTCTAGATTTTTCTAGAAATATATTCTGAATGTACCTAAATATATTGATACTGTGGGCAATGACTTTGAGTCCTACTATATATGAAGGTATTTCTTCAACAAAATCTCACTTGCAATCAGTTCTATTCTTGGTCCTGATTATGCATAAATGGGAGGCTAGATATAGGTTTTCCAGAACATTGTGTCCAATGGAGGACCAAGTAAATAATAAAGATTATTAGAGATATGATAAAATAGAACACAGAATTCTCTGGAAGTATGTAATGGAGGTGGGAATGGAAAATGAAGTCCAGTTCAGTATCTATTAAGAGACAATAGTCTCTGTGTTGAGTTTTGAGGGAAAAAAATATTAGCCAAGAGAAGAACACTCTAGAGAAAATAAGATGGATAAAGTCCTGGATACTTGCTATAGCCAGCTGCTCATGATTCATCACAAATAATTCCCTACAGAATATTTGGTAACTGAAAAGTTGAGAATGAGGGGAAGTGCAGAGAAAATTTAGGGAGGCATACAAAAATGAGATCATAAATGAGTTTTCAGGTTACTCTAAGGACTTTGCATTTGTCACAAAGTTAAAGATAGTCAGAAATCATTAAAGAATGTTAATTTGCAAGTTATATTTCTAGGTTCTTCTTTTAAAACTATTATGACAGTACAGTATAGTTAGAATGAGATGAGCAAGCTATAGTTCAATATAATCAGAAAGTAGGAATTTGCAAACTATGGTGATGACAGTAGAAAACAAGTGGAAGAACAGATTTAGAAAGCATTAAAGAAACAGACTGGTCAAGAGATGGTAAACAGTTATATCTAGTAGGTAAGTGAGACACATAAAGGTCAAAAATGCCTCCCACATTTTTTAGTAGACAGAATCCAAGATTGCATAATTTACTAAGAAAGTGTATCCAGGAAACTTGGTGTGAAAATGTTAGGTAATATTTAATTTTAAACGTGTGCATAAAGTGTAAGTATAATATCCAAGTGTAAATGTCCAGCAGAGGTTAGAGATGTGGCTTAGGACTTGCAAAAATATCAGGGGAAAGATACGGATTTGTAAGTAGTCAGCAGGTGCAGTAATGGGAAAAGTTGAAATACGTCAAGTAAATAATATCCAAAGGTAAAATTATAATGGAAAAGGACTTTTGTCCTCATAAGACACAAAATAACCAATGATGCAAAGAGCAAAGAAAAAACGCCACACAAGGGCACAGTGAAAATGTAGTCATCCACAAGCCAAGAAGATGGTCCTCACTAGAACCAAACCCTGTTTTATCTTGGGCTTCTAGCCTCCAAAACTGTGATGAAATAAATTTCTGTCATTTGAACCATTCAGTTTATGGTATTGAATTATGGCAGTGCAAGCAGAGTAATATAGATATAAAAAATTTAAAGGGTTAGAAGAAAAGACAACTAAAGTTAGAACTCTAGAGAGTAATGTCATATACAAAAAAGAAGCCAGGTTTGAGAAGAAGCCACAAAATGAAAAGAGCCAGGATAGCAGGAGATACCAAAAGTACAAAGAGAAAAGTTGACGTGAAGTCGAGGATCCCGATGGTTCCTAGAGTTTAGTGAGAGTGAAGGAAGAAATTAGAAAGTCATGGATCAACATAAATTCCAAAATTTAGAGAAAAGAAGTTAACCAATTAACCATAAAGTGTTGAGCAAAGTTGTCTTCTGAGAGAAAGGTAATGAGAGGAAAAATTTTGAGTAGGAAATGCAAAGATACTGAGACTTAATATAGCAACTATAGATTGCTTCTGTTTAGGATGGTATAATATGAATTGACTTCTACCTTCTTGCTTTGTGTAATTTTTTTTATTTAAACAGAAAAAAAAGACATATATAACAAAGAAAAAAACAAAACAGACAAACAAATGACTAGAGTAAATACATAACAGTAACATTACAGGTTTACAAAACAGGATGATACAAACTTGACAATGGTTACAATATTGCATATTGTTATCTTTAAAATGGTTGGTTACATTAACAGATATAGACATGTAAAATTGATCTAATCATATAAGTATTAATTATTCTTTCTCAATAACGAATACATTCAGCAGTGTGTTCGTTTTAGTTATCTTACATATACATATATACAGATTTATATCCTTTCCTTTTCCCTTCCCTTTTTCCCCCTTTTTCCTTCCCAGTTACTTTTGCACTTCGAGCTGTTTTTTACCCTTCCATAGTATTTATAATAGATTTTGGATCACATATACTTTTTCAGTTTCTTACACTAGGGAGACAATACGGTATTTACACATGTGGGTTTGGTTTATTTCACTTATGAGTATGGTCTCAAGTCGTGACCATTTACTTATAAAAGTCTCAATGCAATCTTTCTTAATAGCTGAGTAGTACTCCATAGTATAAAAATACCACATCTTTTTTATCCATTCTTTGCTTGATGGGCACTTGGGTTGTTTCAAAGATCTGGCTATTACAGATTGTGTTGCTGTAAACATGGGTGCACAGATATCACTGTGGTATGATGTTTTCAATTCTTCTGGGAAAATGCCGAGAAGAGGGATAGCTGGGTTGAAGGGGATCTCTAATCCTAGCTTCTTGAGGAATCTCCACACTGACTTCCACAGTGGTTTCACCAGTCTACACTCCCACCAGCAGTGGAGAAGAGTTCCTTTTTCCCCACAGCCCTTCCAGCATTTGTTGTTGCTTGATTTTTTAATCTTGGCCATTCTTTCTGGAGTGAGATAGAATCTCAGTGTTGTTTTAATTTGCATTTCCCAAATGACCATTGATGTTGAACATTTTTTCATACATTTATTTGCCATTTGTATTTCTTTATCTGAGAAGCATGTATTCGTCTCAGATGCCCATTTTTGGATTGTGTTCTTGAATTTTAGGGGCCTGATTTCTTTTAATTCTTTATATGTTTTAGATAGAAGTCCTTTGTCTGATGGACAATTGGCTAAGATATTTTCCCAGTTCATGGGTTTTCTTTTTACTCTGTTGGAGATTTCCTTTGACATGCAAAAACTTTTTAGTAAGATGAGATCCCAGTTGTTGATACTGGGAAGTGTTTCCCATGCAATTTGATTTTTGTTCATGAACTCTCTGCCTACTACTATATCATTGAGATGTTTACCTACTTTGTCTTTTAGTAAGTTTAGTGTCTCTGTTTTAATATTCAGATCTTTGATCCATTTTGACTTTGCATGGTGATAGGCATGGATCTAGTTTTAGTTTACAGCATATAGAAAACCAGTTTTTCCAGCACCATTTGTTAAAGAGGCTATGTTTCTTCCAATGTATGTGTTTGGCCCCTTTGTCAAAGATGAGATGGCTAAGTGTGTTTGTAGTTGTGGCTGTATCTTCTAATCTAGTCCATTGATCTTCAGGTCTGTTTTGATTCCGGTACCATGCTGATTTTATCACAGTAGCTTTGTAGTATAGTTTCAAGTCAGGGATTGTGATGCCTCCTGCCTTGCCTTTGTTGCCCAGAATTGCCTTTGCTATTCTAGGTCTTTTCTGGTTCCAAATGAATTTCAGGAATGCTTTCTCTAGCTCTGTGAGGTAGGCAAGTGGTATTGTGATTGGGATTGCATTAAATCTGTATAATAATTTTGGAAGAATGACCATTTTCACGATGTTTGTTCTTCCTATCCATGAACAGGTAATATCTTTCCATTTTCTGAAATCTTCTTCGATTTCCTTCTTTAGTGTAATGTAATTTTCACTGTATAGATCTTTTACTTCCTTTGTTAGATTGATTCCTAAGTATTTCATTTTTTTGGATGTTATAGTGAAGGGTGTGGTTTCCCTTATTTCTCTATCAGTGACTTTGTTGTTGGTGTACAGGAATGCTATTGATTTTTAAGTGCTGACCTTGGGTCCAGCTACATTACTGAATTTGGTTAATACTGCTAGAAATCTTCTAATGGATGTTTGGGGGTCTTCTATGTAGAGTATCATATCATCTGCAAATAATGATAATTTCACTTCTTCCTTTCCTATCCTTATTCCCTTTATTTCTTTCTCTTGTCTAATTGCTCTGTCTAATATTTCCAGAACTATATTGAATAGGAGTTGTGATAATGGACATCTTTGTCTTGTTCCTGATTTTAGGTTGAAGGTTTTTAGTTTTTCTCCATTTAGTAAGATGTTGGCTCTTGGTTTATGACATATGACTTTTATCAGGTTGAGGTAGAGACGATCTATTCCGATTTTCTGTAGGGTTTTTATCATGAATGGGTGTTGGATTTTGTCGAAAGCTTTTTCTGCATCTATTGAGATAATCATATGGTTTTTGTCCTTGGCCCTGTTGATATGGTGTATTACATTTATTGATTTGCATATGTTAAACTATCCCTGCATTCCTGGGATGAATCCCCTTCAATCATGGTGTATAATCTTTCTGATAACTTGCTGTATTCTATTTGACAGTATTTTACTGAGGATTTTTGCATCTATGTTCATTAGTAGATTGGTCTGTAATTTTCTTTTTTGGTTGGGTCTTTCTCTGGTTTTGGTATTAGGGTAATACTTGTTTCCAGGAATGAGTTAGGGAGACTTGCTTCCCTTTCAATTTCATTGAAGAGTTTGAGGAGTGCTGGCGTTAAGTCTTCCCTAAATTTCTTGTAGAATTCAGCAGTGAATCCATCAGGGCCTGGGCTTTTCTTTGTTGGCAGGGCCCTAATTACATTTTCAATTTCATTAGCTGAGATTGGGTTATTCAGCAGCTTTACATCTTCTTGACTCAGCTTTGGTAATTCATAGGTTTCTAGGAATCTGTCCATTTCTTCTGTGTTATCGAATCTAGGTGAGTAAAGGTTTTTGAAGTAGGTGTTGATGATCTTCTGTATTTCCACTGGGTCTGTAGTGATTTCACCCCTTTCATTTCTTATTGCATGAATCTGAGTTTTTTCTTTCCTCTTCTTGATAAGATTGGCTAGGGGTTTATTCATTTTATTTACTCTTTGAAAGAACCAACTCTTTGATTCATTAATTCTTTGTATTGTTTTCTTAGTTTCAATTGCATTAATTTCTGCTCTAATCTTAATAATTTCCTGCCTTCTTTGGGCTTTGGACTTGACTTGCTCTTCTCTTTCTAGAAGCTTGAGGTGCAGCATTAGGTTGTTTATATGTGTTCTTTCCCATTTTTCTGATGTGGGAGTTTAGTGCTATAGATTTCCCTCTGAGGACTGCTTTCATTGTATCCCACAGGTTCCGGTAATTTGTATTTGCAGTTTCATTCAATTTTAGATATTGTTTAATTTCTTCTTTAACCTCTTCTGTGACCCATTGGTTATTTAGGAGAGTATTATTTAATTTCCATGTGTTTATGCAGTTATTGTAGGTTTTTTTGTCATCCATTTCCAATTTTACTGCGCTATGGTCAGATAATATGCATGGAATTATTTCAGTTCATTTGCATTTACTTAAGCACATTTTGTGGACCAGTATATGATCTATTTGAGAGAGTGACCCATGTGCAGTTGAGAAGAATTTGTATTCTGATGTTGATGGGTGGAATACTCAGTATACATCTACTAGGTCCATTTGTTCACAAGTTTGATTCTGTTCTGTTATTTCTTTGCTGATTTTTTGTTTGGTTGATCTGTCTCTCTGTGACAGTGGGGTGTTAAGGTTGCCTATTATAAATGCATTATTGTTTATTTGGTTTTTCATATCTATTAAGAATTGTCTTACATAGTTGGGTGCTCCCATATTCGGTGCGTATATATTTATGATTATAATCTCTTCCTCTTGAAGTTTTCCCCTAACAAGTATGTAGTGACCTTCTTTATCTCTTTTGATCATTCTCGGTTTGAAGTTTGCATTGTCTGCAAACGTAATAGCTACCCCTGCTTTTTTCTGGGTTCCTGTTGCATGGAGTATTGTTTTCCATCTTTTGATTTTTAGTCTGTGAATTTCCTTTTGAGTGAAATGTGTTTTTTGTACACAGCATATTATTGGGTTTTGTTTCTTAACCCACTCTGCCAGTCTGTTTCTTTTTATTGGTGAGTTGAGACCATTTACATTGATTGATATAACTGATATGTACTGGCTCATCCATGTCATGATATATTTCTGTTGTTGGTTTTTTACATTTTCTGTTTTATTTTTTGCCCTGCTTAGTGGTTTCCTTTTGCTGTTATTCTTAAGATTGTGGCTATCTTTGTCTCTTTCTAGAGTGTCTTTCAGTACTCTTTGTAGTGTTGGTTTGGTGGCCATAAATCTCTTCAGTTCTTCTTCGTCATGAAAGTATCTTATTTCTCCATCAATTTTTAAGGATAGTTTTGCAGGGTACATCAATCTGGGTTGAAAGTTGTTTTCTTTCAGCATTTGAAATACTTCAAGCTCTTCTTAACTTAAAGGTTTGTGTTGAGAAGTCTGCCGTGATTCTGATAGGCTTTCCTTCATAGATGATCTGTTTCTTTTCTCTGACAGCTTTTAGTATTTTGCTCTTGTGCTGTATTTCTGATACCCTTATTATTATATGTCTGGGTGAAGATTTATTTTGGTTATGGTTAATTGGGGTTTTCTATGCCTCAGTTACCAGTATTTCAGATTCTCTCCCCATGTTTGGAAAGTTTTCTGCTATTATTTTTGTGAATAGTCTTCATAGGTCATTAATATTGACCCCTGCTTTTTCATTTATGCCTATTAATCTTATGTTATTTCTCTTGGCATCATCTTGCAGCTGTTGAATTGTTGTTTCTTGGTTCCTTACTATTTTTAAGAGATCTTTTCTTTCGTGGCCATGATCTCCCATGCTGTCCCCAAGATCTGAGATTCTATCTTCAGCTTCATTCAAGCAGTTTTTCAAACTTTCAATGGAATTTTTCATTTCCTGCGTTTCCCTTTGCATCTGTTTCATGCATTCTGTTTGTGTCTTATATTGTTCATTCAAAGTTTCAAACATTTTCTTAAGTTCTTTTATTTTTTTATCTTGCTCTTCTTTAGATACACATAACATTTCTTTAATAATGATTCTTATTTCATTTTTTAGCTGAGAGAATATTTCTTACTTGAATTTATTTATAGCTTCATTGAGTTGTTTCTTACTGCATTTTCTATCATTTCAGAACGTTCAGTTGTGTGACTCCCACTGTCTTCCATTTCAGTGTCTCTTGGGTTTGTTCTCAGTGGGCTGGGGGACTGAGACTGCCTCTTGGTCTTTCATTTTGTCATTTTGTTTTAGAACCTATGTGGCTCTATGTCCTGCGAGGCTCACTGGGCATTCCCCTGGTGGGTTGTGCTGAGCTGCAGGACTCAGTAGAGCTGGATCTTGTGTGCAGCAAGTGAGGGTAGCCTCCCGGGGTGTGTGGGTGGAGCCTTCGCCTTACCGGGTGCGGGCCGAGGCCTCCCAGACCCAGGGAGCTAGGCAGAGTGTACCCCGGAGTGTGGCACTGCCCTGATCCTAAGTCTGGCTGCAAGGAGTTCAGGGGTTCCATTGTACCAGGCAAGCCTGGGCGAGTCCCAGGCCTACAGTGCTGTGGCCTTGCTTCTGCCTGGGCGGGACCAGTGAGCTATAGAATGTGGCACAGGCTGCTCCACTGAAGTATCGCTTTGTGTAATTTTAAACCTGAGAAATTATAACAAAAATGATTTTGAAACCTAGACATCCTGTCATTAGGTCCAACTGTAGTTCTTTTTCTGTGGTGCCCCAGTTGCTGCCTGGAGAGTTCCAGACCTAAGACAGGGATGGGAGCCCATGAGGAATTTAGCAAAATCCTTTGGGATAGGCACAAAACTGAGCATGTGGGAAGGTCAAAGTAAGTATGGTTTGCAGAGTAGAGCCCTAGCAAAGGGAGCAAAAGAAGAGTAGAGTATGAAATGGAAAAAAACAGAAGGGGTGGAGAAAGCAAGCCTCTCAGAAGCTTCAGAATCTGAATTTCAAATTGAATGCTGATTATGGCATGGATGTGAGGGAACTATCC
This sequence comes from Dasyprocta punctata, assembly GCA_004363535.1. NCBI lineage: Eukaryota > Metazoa > Chordata > Mammalia > Rodentia > Dasyproctidae > Dasyprocta > Dasyprocta punctata. Next base: position 41,542 of record RJWM01004872.1, read on the forward strand.
AAAGTTGATGAGAGAAACTCTTGGAGGGAGAAGAAGGAACAATCATTAGAACTTATCCAGGACAAGAACAATCTTGTAATTGATGGGGAACCAAATAGAGCACTAGCATATTGCTAAAATGATGAGGCAGAATTTTCCCTAGACTGAAGGCTTCTTTAGCCTTGTCTACAAAATCAAGTCTCAAGAAAATTGAATTTTTTTCTGATTAATGTGATCTATTAAAAAATTAAGACTATTTATAGAGATCTGAAAAGTCTGGCATTCAAGAGTATTTATAGCAATAAAAAATATTTAGTAATCAATAAGTTACAATTCATAGTGTTTGCTATTCTGTAAGAATTACCAAGTATGCAAAGGGACAGGAAAGTATGACTCATAATGAAGGGAAAAGTATAAATCTCAAATGTCTTAAATTATCATCTTTATGATTATATTAAAAAAGTTCTTACAACAATATTTCATATGTTCAGGAAGATAGAAAAAGAATTCAACATAGTAAGTGGAGATAGTGAAGATATAAAAGAAAAACATAAATTTATAGCAGTGAAAAATACCCTGAGTTAAAAAATATGTGATGATTTTAACAGCAGTTTCAAAATTGCAGTGGAAAAGTCTAATGAACCCAAAGACAAAGTGAAATAAACTATTCAAGATAGTACACGGGAAAAAAAATGAGTGAAAAGTAAATAATTAGTGAATAGTGGAAGATATAAAATTGAGTAATATACCAAAGTTCAAATGACTGTAGAGATGGTCAGAAACAGATTTGAAGAACTAATAACAAAAATTTCGAATCCATAGGGCAATTATAAACACAAATGTAAGATGCTGACAGAAATCTCAATCAAGGCATACCATAATAAAATTCCTTAAAGTTATGTCATAGAAAATTCTTCAAAGACTCAAAGACATTTCAATGCAGAAGAAATGTAGAAATGACAACAAATTTCTTGGCAGGAACAATGCAAATGGAAAGTCAGTAAAATACTAAAAGAAATAAAAACTGTCAACTGAAAACATCTGTCACATGAAAAGTGAATAAAAATTTCTAGACAAGCAAATAATGAAAATATTAATAACCTACTGACCTAAGTTACAAGAAATGCTAAAAGTCCTTCAGACTGAAGAAGGCAAATAATACCTGATGGAAATGTAGATTTACACAGGCAAATAAAGAATATTGGAAATGATACATATATGAATTAATAAAATTTATTGTTCTTCCTATTTTTAAAGTATTTTCAAAAGACAAACAAAGAAGAAATGGCAAAATAGTCTGGGGTTCATAATATATTTAGAAATATAATGTATGAAATAATATCACAACAGCTATGAGAGCAAAAATGCAAGTTCACTGCTGTAAGGTTCTTAAACTGTATGTAAAAGTTCATAGTATTAATTAAAATAGGACATAATTAAAAATTTATAAAGCAAAAGCAATTGCTATCACACAAGCATACACACACAAATTCAAAATGAGTTACAGCTAATAAGTGAGCAAAGAGAAAAAATACAATCAGAAAAATACTGCATTGATCCAGAAATGACAAGGAAAAAAGAAGTAAACAATTAATGAATGATCTAGATATAAAGCCTTTAGCAAGATGATAGATTTAAACACAGCCATATCAATAATCACATTTAAAGTAAATTCTTTAAACACCTCTAATTAAATGACAGAGATTCTCAAATTGAAGATAAAAAGACACAACTCTATGCTGTTTACAGGAATCCCACTTAAAGAAGGAACACTAATCAAAAGAATGCTGATGAGAATTTTAAATGATACAAATTTGGAAAAGTTTGGCAGTTTCTTTAAAAAACTAAATATAGACCTAACATATGATTGGGACATTCCACTGGTAAGTGTTTATGCAAAAGAATGGAAGCTTATATCTACACAAAGACTTGTGCATGAATATTCATAGCATGGATATTTGTAAAGGTCAAAAATCTTGAAAAGATACAAATGCCCATCAACAGTTTAACAGTTATTCGGTAAGGTATTAATAAAATGAAGTACTATTATCAATAAAAAGAAGTGAACCGTTGATGCACAGAATAGCATAATTGAGCGGCATAATTATGTTAAATGAAAAAAGTCAAACATAAGATTGTGTACACTGTATGTGCTTCTGTATGTGATATTTGAAAATGTAAAACAATCTATAATGACAGATAAATATATTGGTATTTGCCTGGGATGGAAGGGATAGAAGGGATGGAATAGTAAGTGGTATAAGGAAAACTTTGATGGCACTGGATATGTGGATTACCTTGATTGTGGCTGATGGTTTCACAGGTTTACTTGAATGTGTAAAAAATTATAAAAATACTATACATTATGGAACTATCATTTATTTTATGTTAATTATACCTAATAGGAAATAATTATTGTAAAAGTGGTCAAGAAAGCTGATTAAACAGAACTATTATCAGGAAGGGTGAGAGCTCAGTGAGGTTGAAGACTTAAATTCATTTTTGCACAAATTTATTTAATCACATGATTTTCTTTCATCAGTGTTCGATGTTGAGTTATAGAAACAGAGAATGTGAAATTTTCAAAACAAGATTAGTTATTTTCAAGAAGTCACAAATCACTCTCAAAATTGCAGCATCTACTATTGGGTGTGAGAATTCCAGCCTTTCTGGATGAAAACAGTTTTCATGAGGTGTATTCACTAATGCACAGTGCCTGAAAAATTCACTGTATGTTACCATGAAAGAGTAAATGTAATGGAAAGTGTCAAATTTGCTACTAGTGCTTAGACATTTGAGAGAAGCTGAATTAATATACTTTCAACTATTTTGATAACATTCTGTATTAATAAATGTCTTCCAATATAATATTTGCTCTATCACCTCATTTCGTATCTCCCTTGTACTTTTTAATAAACTGGTTATAGACGAGCTTAACAGCACTGAATAACAATGGGCAGAATTGTGTATTTAATACATTCCTTGACCTACAGCATTGGAACATAAGCTTTCAAATAAAGATTGCCAGGAAAAAATCCCATTTAATTGTTCTTAGTTCTGGCATTTGCATTGTTCATGTGTACACCACCTTGCAATCCTAGTATGTGGTGTTCCACAAGGGTAGATTTGCTATGAGCTCTGGCTCTCCCAGAAATACTATGATCTCAACATTACCAGATAGCAGAATATAATTAAAGGATAATGTAACAGAAAAAGATTAATTCTGATATTTGAATATGATGTTCAACTTCTGCAAATCTATTTCAGATTAAACTCAGGTGACTGATTTATAGTATTCTGGACCTATAAAAGTAGGTATTGTGCTATTTGAAGTGCTGGTCTAGATCTGTCAGTTTTTACTATTCTAAGGAGTTCAGGATATGATCACAACTCACCCTTTTAATATGTCCATATCTACATGCCTAGAAAAAAATAAATATGCTTAATTGTAAAGTGAATTTAGAATCACAATGGAAGCCTTTCTTGATCCCATTAATGTCAAGATCTCTTCCTATGTCTTACTCATATCTCATTCACAGCATTACCTCACTTACTAGAATTAGTTTACCTTTGTATTCTGTATGACTAACTGGAGAGTAGAAACTGGATTTTTCATCTTTGCATCCCCAGCAACAAGTTATAAAGTCTTTGTTAACCGAATGAGCAAATAAAATTGAAATCATGAGATCTAGTAATCATACTCAAACTCAATGTGTTTTGTGTTAACTGGCATCATTGATGATTGATAGGCTCTCATAAATGTTTTAAAATGCAATTTGTTTTCATAACAGTGCAGTTTATTTTTTATTTCATGTTGAATAGTGCAATGTAAGCAGCACACTTGAAGGCCCATGAAAGTGCATTTGATTAACTACTTCTATTGTTACGAGGATACATTTGGATTTTTTTACTGTCCATTTGTGAAACAAATAAAACTACTTTCACACAAAAAGTACCATTTATTTAGATAATGTGTGCAAGAAGGAAATTTTGTTTTCTGCTCAAAAAGAAATCCCTCAGAACCACTAAATTGTTTCCAAATAAGTAAAGTATGAGACATCAGGAATCCCTCAGCACCAGCACTTCCTGTTCTCCTGATAGTTTATGGAGGGCTAGATATTGTGAATCGAGTACTGCCAAGATATAATTGCTTCTCACCTTACTTTCTTGTCAAAATTATGAACTTTTTGTCCATTGTGATTTATGGCTCCCTCTCCCACCTATACTAATTTATTTATTTTTATTTTTTTATTTTATTTTTAAAAATATTTTATTAATAATAGAAGACAAGACAGAAGAGAATCCCCCATACTTGCTACATTGCCCGCTGTAAAGTGATGCTTGGGTTGCTGACCAGAGGCCTGGCCGAATCTACGAAACAAAAGTTGGTTGATGTTCCTTGGTTGCTATCTATTTAGCCAGACCTCTGAAACAGCAGGTTGCTGACGGGGTTGGGGAGGTGGGGGGGGGGTGGGGGGGTGTGTGTGGGGGTGTTGTCCCTGATTCCAAGCGCCGCGGTGCCGCTCCGGCCCGGCGGGGGCCCTGCGAGGAGCCCCTCTCGTTCTCCTCCAAGGTCCTGGGTTCCCCACCCATACTAATTTAAGTACCTGTTTTTAATACCTATTCATGACCTGCTTACTGTCATTGGAGACAATAAATTGTGTGAAGTCATTCACAAATTTATAGTCTTCCCTTCATGTACATGTGCACCCAACATTACCTAGCACTACTATCTTTTTCCAACCAATGTTACTTTCTCCAGAGATATTCCTTCAAGTCAGAATTCTTTTAAAATATGGACTTTACCAAACCCTAGTTTCTATTATTCTCTGCCATCCTTTACCTTTGTAAGTGATCACTGATTCCTGTTCCACAGAAAACTTACAAGTATTTGAGCAGGGATATTCTCTTCACCTCCCTCTTTTCCTACTAGTAATACTATTTAATATATTTTCCCTTTTTCTAGATCAGTTCTTGTGATATTTTTCCTGCCTGAATAGGAGAATCTTTGTACTATCAATAATCTTTCTTTCATCTTTCTTCTTTGCCAGCTCCTTCCTATCAGATTTCTCACACATTTAAATTCTACTCCCCTTCCTCATTGTAGTTGAATATCTTTTAAGCTTTGTGTATTCCTATTATTTTTACACCTTCATCTTGCTTTCACTATTCAACATGCAGAATGATCTTCCAACCCACTTTGCCACTGAATTCTTTCAGAAAAGTCAGTAATGCCTTCTTCAGAAAAAAAAAAAAAAAAAAAAAAAAAAAAACCCAAAACAACTCATGGGTTCCATTCATGGTATATGTCATTGATCGATCTCATTTAGACTTTTTGAATTGTGGCTTATTTCTGTTTTTTTTTTTGTTGTTGTTGTTGTTGTTTTGTTTTTAGCGGGGGAAGTCCTTTGGATTCTTCATCTCAGACTGATTTGCAGTCTGATTTTTCTGTCTTTTCCTCAAGAGCTGGTTTCTCCCCAGATGAGACTAAGTCTCTGTGTTCTATTCATTGTCACTTGTTCCTTGGATGACCATATTTTCTCTTCATTTTTGAAGTACCATCTATTTGATTATAATGCTCAAATCTACATCATGTTATCTCTGTGTTGATCTTTATTTAGTATGTAATAGAGTTTGGGGATCTTTTACACAAAATGCTTGAGACAAGAAGTGTTAGATTTCATATATTTTTAGATTTCAGAATTTTTTATAGACATATTGAGTCTAAATACAAAATTCATTTATCTCCTATATGTCCTTTACTCATGTAATCTGATGGAGTTTAATAAAATATTCTTTATGTATTTGTGCAAAAAAACAAAGTTTCATCATGTATGACTTTCCACTTGTAATATCCGGTCAGTGCTCAAAAAGTTTAAGATTTTGGATCATTTCAGATTTTGGACATTTGGGTAAAGGATATTCCACTTATATCTTCAAAAGACCTTCACTTGTGTTTTTTATATAAACATATAACTTGATGTGTCTCAATAAAATAATTATTTTCCTCCCAATGCGCACCTTTTACTGAGACATCTGCCAAGGAGAGGCAGTAGCCCAGTCTTGCATGTTGTGCTCGACAGTTCATTTCCATAGGCATTTTCAGGTAATTATCCAATGCTGTGAATATTGCCTCTAAATACTCCTGAAATAATTGAAATTCTTTCTATAGACAGTGCCCCTCTTTTCTTCACTCTCTACTGTCATCTGATTACTGATTAATACAAATGGTCTTTCTACTGACAGGTTGTCTCAGTCTTACCCTATCTGTCCTTTGTACCCAGAGTTATAGTTCCTATCCATCTAACCATAAAACATACTTCAAACTGTTTGGTGACTCCACTTTACTTTTGGAATAAAACATAAATGCCTTGTCTTAGTTACTTTTCTCATTGCTGAAACAAAATACCTGCTCTCCAAAATTAAAAGTAGAAAAGGTTTATTTTGCTTGCAGTTTGTAGAGGTTTCAGTCCATAATTGGTTGACTCTAAAACAACGTGGCAGGGTAGACGGATCTCACAGAGGAGAAACATTCATGGCATTCAGAAGCTAGAAAAGCAACAGGATCCTTTCTGTTCCTTATGTTGTATGGAAACTTCCCACCCTAGGGTGCATGTAGCACTCATACCTTAGTCCGAGTCAGAACTATGCCAAATCCATCAGTGGACTGATTTACTAATCACACACCCTTAATCCCAGCATCACGCACTTTACATTCAGCCACTTCTGAAAAAGTTCCATGACTGCCTGAGGTTGTAAGGTGATATCTAGACACAAACCATAACATGCCTTAACATGGCTTACAAGTTCTTTGTGATTCTGCCCTGCTCACCACCTCAGTCTCAGCCTTTTTGTATCACTTCAAATTCCCAATATGTCAAACAGTTCTCATTTCTGGAACTTCCCATATGCTATTTCAGCTGTCTGGATTATTCTTACTGATTCCTCAATTTATGCTCTTAGTTTTTTGCTTAAACATAATTTTTTAAAAAAGTCTTTCCTAGTAACCTGAGCCATGTTTAGTTGAAACTCTTATCTGCTTTTATAACATTCTATACTGTCATCTATGCAGCATCACTCAGAGCTTATCTATGTTTTGCCCTTTATTCCAATATTTTTAAGGGGTGTACCATGTCTGTTTGATAGTTAGGGACTAGAATATGTTGATGTTGAGTAAAATTTTAGGGCAGAAATGTGTCCAACTCATTACAAAGCTCATGACTGAGGAATCCGTGATAAAATAAATCAATAAGAGAAAGCATACACATTTATTTAATATGTTTTACGAGACATGGGAGCCTTCAAAAGTAAAAACTAAAAGAGATAGAGAAAACTATTTTTATGGATAGCTATGCAGAAGTATGATTTGAAGACAAAAGTATACAATGGAAAAGTAATACACTGGGGAAATTGACAAAGGGATGCTTGTTCAAATGTTTGTCTGTGCCCCTGTGTCTTCAAAGATAAAGACATTCCTTTATCCTGAGTACAAGATGCACACCTCAGCAATGAAGCCTTTATGAGCAACTGAGAGGAAAGTCAGAAAATTCTCTTATGGCCTTCATAGGAGAGAAAGGTGAGGGGATGGTTGCAGAGAACTTTGCTTTTTCCGCCATCTTCTCAAGTCCCTAAGAGCCATATTTTGTGATGGCATATCCTAAGCTCTACCAAAAGCTCACTGAATGAATGAATGTTTGTGAGAATATTTACTTAAATTTCTCTTTTCTGTTTACATTGTCTGCCTTTGTAATATTTATTATGAAATCTGTATGTCAGTAGTGTTTCAAATCTCCTCAAGATTTTTATATGATTGGCTTGAGCCCATATTTCTGTGTTCCTGGAAATTAAAATCTGACCTGGAAAGTTTGTCAAGTTTCTAGCAGGTTTTTGTTCTTATGAATATCCTCAGCTCTTGTAACTATTTTTTCTTTTCTATATCAAGTCAGCCCAGATATGAAACTCAGATATTTTTACAATTTTCAAAGAGCCTATGTTAGTCTGTTTTCTGTTGCCAATAACACAAAACCACAGACTTGACAAGTTATAAAGAAAGGAAATTTATTTTGACTCATTAGACTCAAAGTACAAGGTTGCATCTGGTGATTCTCTCTTGCTGTCAGTGTACTGATGTGGTGCAGGACATCACATGGCAAGACATAGGGGGCACATATGCATGTGTGTCCCTTTTTTAAAGCCACCAATATTCAATTATGGAAGGCAAAGCTCCTGTATCATGAGATTAACCCTAATCACCTCCCAAGGTCCCACCCCCAACATCATAGTTGGATTAAGCTTCTACCCCCTTTAATACCTCACAGTGGTGATTCAATTTCAGTAAGCATTGGGGGACACACTCAAACCATACCCAAACCATAGTAGAGTTTACATATACCTGTGACAGTGGAAAACTTTACTGAAACAAGGGTGGGAGAGTATGGTGAAATTAAAGGATGCACACTTCAACAATGCAAGCCGATATAGATCCAGACCTCTAAATAATCTATTTCAGTGCTCTAGTTCATCTCATTTTATGCTCTTTTAAAAAATATTTATCCTTTCTCCTTTTCTTGCGAAAACCAAATTCCTTGTGATGGTTAAGCTAATTGTCAACTTGATTATTTGGGAGTTGCCTATGGAATTAATAAAGCATCCCTCCAGATATGAATGCGTGGGTCATGAAGGCATTAATTTGGGTCTATTTCTGCTCCCTCACTCTCTTCTCTCTGGCACTGTTTCTCTGCTCTACTTCTTGGCTGCCATTAATTACAGAGCTGTTTTACACTGTGCAGTTCTGCCATGATGTTCATGGATTAGAGAAAGCTGACCATGGAATGAAACCACTAGGACCAAAATTTTTATAAGCCAAATAAACCATTTTCTCCTTTTGGTTGTAGATGTCTGGTATTTGGTCCCAGGTATAGGAAATTTGACAAAAAACCAAACATAGTACCAGAGAAGTAGGTACAAAATGCTGTGATTGAAGACCATGTGGTTCAGAGATCTTTGGAATTGGTTTGCAAGAGAAATTTGGAAAGGTTTGGTGATGTGGACTACAGAAGCCCTAGAATGTTATAAACAGAGTCTGATAGGTGATTCTGATTGACTCTGGCTGAAGCTCAGAAGATCAGAAGACCAATAAGAATGTAAACAGTGAAGGTTAGGATCAGGAGGTCTCAGGTGGTAACAAGGACTTTGTTGGTAAATGGACTAGAGGCCACATATGTTATACTGTGACAAAAATAACTGTCTACATTTTGCTCATGTCTTGAGACTTTAGGGGAGACTAATTGATTAACTGATCCATGCTTGGACTAATTGATTGATAGAAAAAATGTCAAGACAGTCCAAAATTCAGGCTGTGGCATAGGAATTGCTTGCTTCTTTTAACCAGATTTATAGTGAAAACTGGGGGCAAAAGTAGAGAGGAAAATTTTGAAAAAAAGTTAAATTTTGGCACGAAAAAGAATCACCCGTAAACTTAGTGCCAAAAGAGCTGATATGGCTGCTGAAGAAAATAATGCCACCAAAAATAAAACCAAGCTGGGCATGGTATTGTTTACCAGTAAATCCAACATTTTAGAGACTGAGTCAGGAGAATGGTGAGTTTAAGCCTAGCCTGGGGAGTTTAGAGATGGTGAATCCCTATCTCAAAATTATAAAAAAGCAAAACAAAATCAAAACAGGACTAGAAATATATGTAACATGAAGGCTATGGATTTAATGTGTAGTACCAAATAAAAGTACATCACAGAGAGGGGAAAATAGAAAGATGCCTGGGAAGCGTTTCAGAAATTAGCAAGACCTCACCCATCACAGGATTGAGAGTGCAAAATGTCTGCCTTTCACTGGAGAAGGGTGTTCCCGGAACCTCTACTTGCAAAAAGCCTTCAGAGGTTCTGGTTCCCCGATCCATTTCATTGGACTGAAACCTCTGAGATCATGAGCCAAATAAACAATTCCTTCCCTTAGCTTGTGGGTTTCAGGTATTCCAGTCTAAAAGTTGGAAAGTTTTTCAATTCTTGTGCAAAAGAATTTAACTGCTTTCTGACTCAGTTGCCTAGTTCCTAACTTTCCTTTTCTCTCTTCCTTTCTCTCAGCCCTTCTTCCTTCTGCACGTCTCTCTCCCCCCTCTCTCAATTTCTCTGACTGTCTGTCTCTGTCTCTATCTCTCTGCCTGGGATGGGATCAAACCCAGGGATGTGGGTATGCTAAGCATGCTTTGTACACTGAGGTACATCCTTATGCTAGGCATGATAAGTACAAAAGTTGAAGGATAGCATTCTTACCTTGAAGCACTCAGACTGGCAGGAGACACAGGTATAGATTTTTTAAAAAGCTGTGTTTGTGGCATTTCTGGAGCATCAAGAGGGGGTGGCTCTAGAAAGGCAGAAGGGCGACCTTACATATGAGGTAGGTGGATGATCTAGGAGCTTGGGGTTTAATAGTCTTTCTTTAGAGTTGGCCTTGGAAAAGCAATCAGGAGTGAAAGAAAATTCCAGTAGTCTAGATATGCCTGCTATCTGTCTAGTTTACCTACTAACGGGGAAGTAGCTCTAGGTAAGATACACAACTTCTGTGACTCTGTCTCTCTCCTTCTGCATGTACTTGATAACATTTCTAAATCTATGGTGTAACGGAAAGATGAGCCACAAGAGCCTCAACTTCAGTTTTTCCCTACTAGGGTACATTGAAGATGATGAGAGGAGGATTCTGACTGTGGTTCCTACTTCTGTTCAGTCAATCTAATGGTGTAGTTTGCTTATCCAGAGTCCTCTTTGTGTGTGTATTACACTGCCTAGGGTACAAGTCACCTTTAAAATGGAAAAGGCAGTAGGATAAAAATCAGAAAAAAAAACAACAAAAACAAAAACATGATTGACTGACAAGTATAGATCAGTACACAGTTCTTTTAAAAATTTTTTAAATAATAAGTCGAGTGTAGAAACTGTTTGGTAATAAGCTTCTTTTCTCAAATACAAAATGGTTTATAATTTCACCTTTTATGTAAGGAGAGCAATGTATGAATAAGAAACCCAAGTTTTTACAACCTATTCCTTTAAACTTAAAACCTCCAGAAATGTCCTTTATTTCAAATGAGCAAAATCTTAATATTATGTCTTGATATATACTAATTAACATTTATTTATTTACTTAAAGAGTTAAACATAAAACATAGTGGGACAATTCTAGAACAAAAATAAATGGATTAAAGTAATAAAAAACTTGCTCTTTTTTATAAGTATTCTTAAAAGTAGAGTATGAAACTATTATTTCAATTCAAAATAACCCAAGGAATCTAAATACATATTGCTATTTAGCTTCTATCTGAAAAAAAAACCAAACATCTAATAGAATTTTAAAATTATTACAAAATGATGCACTAGTTTATGGGCTTATGTTTTCATGGTTTTGTAAAGTGTGTGGCTAATTTTATACAATAGTATTATTTGATTATTATGTAAAACTTTCACTTGGTCAAATGAAATTTTCAGTTTCTGATTTCATGAAAAGAAAGTGAAATGTAAACCAATGTTGCATTGTTTTGATTATGTTGAATAAAAGCTAATTATGTATTAAGCCAAATTCATTCAAGATTAGTGCAATTATGAAATTATTAAGTTCTCTGACTGTGGTTAAGGTCTCTTGATCTGTTATTGACTGAACTAAAAGAACACTGACTAATTTGTAGAAATTTGCCACTTCCAAAATAATGTTCTCTGGAAAATTAAATGTTTTACAATTAAATGTTTTATGTCTAATCTTTAGAAAAGAAAGTACATTTAAATAAGAATTATACAACAACCTTTGAGCAATAAGTATTCTCATATAAACACAGAATTCCCAAGAGGGCATGAAAGGAAAGATGTCTTAAAAATTACGGTGATTTAATTTTATTTTGCCCTAGAATGACATTCTCTTGAGTATTTGTGAAAATGAAGATGAATATGCAGGGATACATTTGGTTGATTTTGTGCCAGATGGCCAGTTGCAGAGGCTGAACTAAGCTGAACTGATTGATTCGTTTTTGCCATATTGCATGCTGGCGTTTACCATAGTTCACATCATTCAAGTACTAACATATTTGGTAGTTTTGTTTTTCCCAACCCATGTTTTAAAACTTTTCTATGTTGACCTGTGTTTTAAAACCTTTATTTTTTTATATCAAATGATTGGTTATGCCAAAAAGTTTCCTAATTTTAACTTTAATAGGAAAAAAGTAACATATTTTAAGTACTATTTTGAAATTGTAAATTTCATGTTGAGTGATAAACATTTAAAATAAGAAAAATTATTACATGTTTAAATTTTGGGAAAATCCATAGTCATTTTTGTGATTTAAATTAGTAAAGCTGCAAGGATTTTATAGGAAAATAGAGGACTCTATTTCTACCTTTGAGGTGCTTCATGCTCCCATAGCATGGAAGAGAAGACAAGGACATAACTATTTCAATATCACTGCCATAATAACTTATGTACAAATACTAGGCATCATTAACTAGATATCTATATAAAAGAAAAGTGATTAAATAATGAAAATATAAATAACCAGGGCCCAGAGCAGGGCATTGCATTATAACTCTTCTTGGAGTATTTTGATAATTTAGCATTCTTTTTTTTTTAATCAAAATTACTTACTTGAAAGGACAGAGAAATGGGGTACACACAAAATCCAGGGTCAATCACACATACTGCACTTGCTCTCTTTTTATTTTTCAAGGCTTGTTCACACTTTTAGATACTTCTAGAGTTTAGTGTGCATTAGTTATGAATACAAGTTGTTTTATAGTGAGTGATGCCTTAAGAAGAAAAGAGTAGCAAAAACAGTTACCAAAATGATGAAGAAGGAAAACATTCACTAAAGGATACTAACCTGGGGGAGTGATTACCTCAACGCTTGTTTCACTCATGGCCACATTCACATTAAGTAAAAAGAAGTAAGTTGCATTTTTAAGCTTGAATGTCTCCTGTTTTAAAATATATATTACATGAATTACTGAAAGATGAGAAAAGTGTCTAAAGAATTATATATGCAGTCTAAAGTCTTAATTTTTTCTAACAACAAGATGTTTTTGGTAGTAACCCTCCAAAAACTCTTAAAAATCAAAAAGAACAAACATAATGCTAACAAATTGCAATTTTACATATTCTACTACAAAGGATACTGTATCTTTATTGGTAGAAAATTTCACAATATTGGTGGAGAAATAAAACTTGAAAAACAATTCAAAAAACAAATTATCTCTAGGCATGAGGAATCAGGTTTAAAATTTTTAAATTACTCGTCTTCCACAGAAATTTTAGAGAAAATTGTAGGGAAAAAAATAAAAAGATTATCTCGAGGTGCATGAAGCCAAATTCTAATCTATTTTAGTTCTCATTTATATGTTTCTTAAGATTGTGTAATACCTTCTGTGAATGATGGGTGGATGGAAAATTTAATAAGGAAACAGATTTTTATTGTGAAAAGAGCATTAAAAATGGCTTCACCTAGAAACAAAATTTGACCTTTATTATTTAGTTGAAAGAGGAAAAACTTGTCAAATTGTTGTGAGAAATTAGATTTTCTCATCATCTGAAATGTGTGACTGACTAAATATATAAATTTCTACTATGCCAAAAACTCCCATGACATCCACATTACCTACAGTGTTTTGGTGAATCAAACAGAATGGTTAACGCTGCGGACTAAAGAACTGAAAGAGATTAAAGTGGTGAACCCTCGGTACTTTACTGACCTAGGTCAGCACATTAACCTGATCTGATCCTGTAATTACTATGAATAGAATAGGGCTTACAGTTCTTAATAACACCCCAGGCTTTTTTATTCTATAAAGAGATTTTCTATTCATGTTCTTTACTCCTTTCCAGATTTACAGATTTGTAGCAAGAAGGAATATGCATGGTTTTGCTAACACACCAGGAGAGAAAGATACCTAATATTCATGGGCAGTAAGTGATGTAGTTTAACATGCCTGCAATTGTTTTTATGATTTGACTAACTTTAAAATTTTGCCTTAAATATTCAGTTTTCCAATTGCCTTTTATTCTTTAAGAGCAATAAAAATTGAGAAACAAAATTGACTACTCGTAAGAAAGATTTAGCTTTAAATATAGGGCATGTCAATAGACTGTAGTTACATAGCAATCTTCTGACCATAACTTTTAGAGTACATACCCTTAAGCTTACACTGAAAACTATTAGCTATTTAACCTCATCAGAATGATATATAGTCAGAAAGATCAGGTATTTGAGTGATACACAGCTTTATAATTAATAATCAGAATTTTCTTTCAATTTAGAAAAACAGCTGCAGCTAGCTGATAAGGTACATTATGAGAGCAAAGTAAGACCTGACTATTAATAATTATGATTTAGGGTAACCAAAATTAGTGACGCAATACTTTCAATTTAAAAATGGATTAAAATTTATTAGTAGTTGACTTATTTAAGCATTAAAAGGTAAATAGTAGTCTAAGTTAGAAGTTGTCAATTTAGATTATCATGAAGTCTTCAAAATATTATGAAGTAAAAATTTTATTTCTGCATTTAGCACCTGTTATTTTCCACTGCAACTGTGTAAAGTTGCAAAAGCATGCATTGATCATTCAGAAATAAAATGTTTTTGTGAGTGGAGTGAGTGTGACAGAGTAAATACAAAATGACTATGTAAATCTAGGTCAGAGAAGCACTCCATGTATTCAGAATTTAGCCTTACAGATATTACATTGAACACCTCAAGTAAAGATGCATTTTGTATGCTTTCCATGAATATTATATTTGTCAAAATAATTATTTCTTAAGTGTCAGCAGGAGTCATTCTTTTCCAAAGAATAAATAAAATAAGTCCATTAAGAGAATAACTTGTTAGCTAATTGTTCTTAGTAAATATTTTAAGACTAAATATCTTCAAGAAAAAATGTGATCTTCAAAATAGAGTAACACTTTGATAGCTATGGGATATTAGATAGATGCTATAATTTTATTTCTCTCTAAAGTTCATGATAAGCACAACTAATACAAGTGGAATATAGGATTTAATATCAGAATTTTGTTTTAACATTTTTAATCATAGTTTTTCTCAATCTTTCAAACAGAAAGATTATCATAAGTCAATGTGATTAGGCTGTCAAAAGCCACTTTCTTGCATTTTACTGAAAGTATAAATAATCTGTATCATGATTTTAAGAGTTAGAATTTGAAATTTCACAAATTAGTATTTGACCAAACAAACTCAGTTTGCTGGTATTCATTATAAGAACTGTATTCCATTAGAAATGTCATGTGCATAAAATCTATTTAGTGATGGGATTCTTTGATGCTATTTGGAAATTTGAGATATTACTGTTCAGGAAATATTGATAATCTAACTAAGACAACATGAAAATATTTCAAATATAAAGGAACGGAGCTGGAAATGAAATATTTTAAAAAAGTATAGAGATGTTATATACTTTGTATTAGTGTGTACTTGGTAATACATCTACAGTGAAACACCATCTTTTTGGTAACTATTTTTACCATGAGAATAAAAAAGCATTTGGAAACAGTAGGGTAGTTTTTATCTGTGGGATTAAAAAGAATCCTAACAGAAAATGGATTCATATCATTTTCTTTTGGGGTACTAAACATAGAAAAGTATATAGCAGTTGATTTATTATAAGTGGGTTGAATTTTCTCTCCTGGTGGGCTTTTCAAGCCTTAGTTGCTGTTCTTATCCTTGCTGTGTGAATATCATTTTTATATCACCTTTTGTTAAAAGAAATTTCCAATGAAAGCCCACAAAAAGATAGCCTAGAATCTGATTATCCTCTTTCCATGAAAATTTTGATGGGTTTGGGTCAGTACTATACCTCTGTTCAGCTGATTTAATTTGCTAGGCTCTATAATGACAGAATTGTTCATGAATGGGAGCAAGCATTATAGCCTTTAGGACCAGACAAGATTTCATCTGAAAAATACAAAAGCACCAAAATGACAGTAATAGAAACCATGCTATTAGAAAAGCCTATGCATTGGTGAATTTTAATGATCACAGTAGTGTAAATGATAATGTAAACATTTCCTCTCTACCTTTTGGAAAAACTACATTGTAAGTGAAAATTGAAGAGAAACGGTGTTCTAAGAAAATCTTTTTCAAGTACTTACCATAGGCTGTTGGATTTTCTAAATTTCTTAAAGCTTTTGAATTATTTCTAGCCCAAATCTATTTACCTAAGTAGGAAACTAGAATGTGATTAGAGTCTTACAGTTGAACATCAGGAAAAACAATGTATTTTTAAAATAAATTATTATGTTTTAATGCTACAAATGTTTTTTTAAAAAAATTAATCGTGTTCTGCTTTCTTACTTAGATTAATTACTAAAAGGTTTGGAGTACCAACTGTGAGTCTTTAAGAAGCTTGTCTTAGAGTAATTGACTTTATGGAAAGACTTTTTCAATTTATTTTATTAAAAAAACCCCAACTCTTAAATGCTTGCTTCTTCCCACAAATAAGTAAATATTATTATAAATGAATATTTAGTAATCTATTATATAACACATCGTTCTTGCCATAAACATAGAAAACTGCATTAGGGTAACTATACTATTTTAAATTTACTTATATTTCCTATTGCTTAGAAATCATACTAAATTTATTTGATTTATAAAGTTGTAGTAACTTTAGTAACACATTTGACAATAAAGATCAGTAAAAAACTATCAACTGTACAACTTTCCTTCCAAATATAAACTAAAGCAGTAAGATTCACAAGTTCACATTCATACATAAAATTTTTATAGCTAATTTAGTTCTTAATTAACAATATAATAGAAAAGTGAAGTTTTAAAATTTTTATGTTAAGAATTATTTACATATTTATTTATTATATATTTGTTGACTGCATGGGAACTGTGAGATTGTAGTAAAATTTCCAAAAAGTTTAGTGTCTTTTAAAAAAATTACTGTTTTTCCTTTCCTTGTCTTTCCTTTCCATTGATATACTTTTCTGGTTAATATTTGCATACTTATACAGTGCTTCTATTTTTACTTATTAAAACATAGGTCTATTGTGGAAAATACTTAAAATATTTTCCTCATTAGTAAAAACTTTCATAGTTTCCTTTCAAGAAAAATATTAAGCAAGACCAGAAGGCAAACATCTTATCCTCTAATTTGAATAGTGAAGACAAATCTAAAAATTGAATTAAAAATCAGAATACAATGCAGCAACAAACATTACCTTAATTCAAGAAAGTCCTTCTTAAACATTAGTATTGCTCATTGTTTCTCATCACTTCAATGGAATTAATGATTGGTTTTCTCATTCTTTAGGTTTAATACCCTTGGCAGTAAGATGCATAATGCATGTGGTTTTGCACAAAATTCTTGGCTGTAGGGATATAAACAAAGTTTCCATTTTATAGTTTTTTTATCATGTGTTTTCTTTGTGAGTTACTAAATGCAGGTATGACAGGATTCTGGAAAACAATGTACATGGCTACCTCCCACCCCAAAAATCATTACATTCCTTTTATCATTGCAGAATTTACTTATATACTATTTTTCCTTTGATATGTGTGCAACTGTATGTTTTTGTGCCTCTGACTATGTGTGTCTAATAACCATAGATGTTGAAGAAATAAGACCTTTATCTAAGAAAGTTTATGGTAGATGTACATTCTATATCCATTTGAGCATGTCTATTATTATAGTACATGAAATTAAGATTTTGATTATGATTTTTCAAAGATTACAAATAGAATTTCCTGAGCACCTACTCTGTGTTATCTATTTTTCATTCCCTTAATCTTAAAAGGCAAGATTTTTATACTCACTTTATAAAGAGAAATTAAGGTTCAGACTTTCTAAGGGTAAGGCAATTAATAAAAATGAGCATTTGACCATGTCCATTTATATCCAAATGGCCTCTTTATTCCAGTATTTGTGCAAAGATCTAAAATTTACAAATCGCTTGAAAAAGGATTCCAAGATCACAGTTATAATAAAAAAGAACAAAAATTCCAAAATACCTAAAAAGCAGACTAATTTGATGATATTTGGAGTAGTTCTGTACTTGATATATTGACAAGAGATAAATATGTATTATTTATATTTAACAGAAAAGTTTTAAATAGGCTGGGAAATCCACTTTATCCAAAGAAGGTGGCCTATTGGGTATAAGCATTTCAAATATAGCTTTTTTTTTTTTTTGCAAATTAGAACCAAGCACTAGAAAATATATGACTGAATAGGATTACAAAGTATTAAGAATTACTTCTTGAATTTTTTGTTCTTAAAAAAACGACAAATGTCCATTTACACATGTTAATTGCCAGGTAGTCTGAAATATGGTGACTCAGATGTTTTTGATGCTTTATAAAATTCCTTTATTTTCTAGCAAATATTCCCCCCGATTTCTCCAATATTAAATATTTTTATATTGATTTATTTCTTGATTCAGTTACTATTTTTAAATTACACAATTTTTAAGATCTTCAAGTGTGAATAATTTTGTTTAATTCTTATTTTCTAGAATACAGCAGGAAATATTTTCCTCAAATAAGTTTAATTTTTGCTTTTTTTTACTGTGTTCCAAAGACATAGTGATTATATAATAAATGTAATATAGATTTAATAACATTGGCAGAAAATTAATTGTGCTAGCTTTTGCAAACAAAGGTACTATGAATCTCCTTATTTCTAGTCTGTCTGTTCTATCAGATGTTGGAAGGTGAATGCTTTAAGGGAGAGGAATTCAATCCTGAAGTGTTCAGACACTCAAAATTTTCATTGTAAGTATGTAAAGTAGCTGATTGATCTCGGTCCAAAGTCTCATAAACCAAATTATATTAAGTGAATGGTAAGATTTCATACTTTTGGTGACAGTAGCAAATGACTGTGCTTTCCAAGCAATTCATTCAAATTAGTAATAGATAAATGAACACACCGGGGGTAGAGGCTGGGCACAATTCTTTATCCGAAGGTAATTATTTATGGTCAGATATAACATTACTTTTAACCTTTGTTGTACTCTTGATAAAAGTATTTAACCTAAATCTAATCATTAAAAAATGATTAGAGGAAACTGAAATTGTAAGACACTGAAACAACTGACATGTGTCTTTCAAAAATTTCAATGCATAGAAGATAAATACGGAGGGATTGCTCTGGACTAAAGGCAACTAAAGAGACATTCAGCTAAATATAGTATGTGGCCCATAATCCTTGGTTAGGTTCATATTTCTCCAGCCAAATAATTTATAAAGGATATTGCCAAGAAAATTGGAGAAATTTTACATTTGGGTTTCAAAATAGGAAGTACAATTGTGACAGTTTTAAATGTATTAAATATGATAATGGTATCGTGGTTGATGCAGCAGGATGTCCTTGCTGTGTGGAGGCACATGCTGATGCATTTACAAGTGAAGTGTCACGGGGCTTGTACTTCAAGTTTAAAAGGTTCAGCATAAGAAAATATGTTTTATGTTGAAACATAACGTTGCCAGTATTCAGCCATTTTTGACCGAGAGTAAAAAAACAAATGTGACAAAATTGATAATTATTGAATTACATAAAGAATATATGGGCATTTGTTGCACTATTTCAAATTTTCTCTATCTTTAAATTTTTTCAAATAGAATAGAAGAAAAGATTGCGTTTATTTTTAGTTTAAAGACATACAAGCATAATTTAGTTGAAACTGCCATTCTATAGTCAATGTACATAGCTAATTCCTGTTATTCAAGTCAAATAAAACCTTCTCACTCACAGTCACGGATTTTACTGCTCAAATTATCCAAACAATTGCTTTATAGATTCATGTCACTTTTAGAGAAAATGGCACTTATGACTTGTTCAACAGAAATCCGTTTTGAAGTACATTTTGTATTCTTAACTATAGGTATATTATTCTTTACTGAATTAGTTGGGATACATCCTTTTAATGTAGAGTTCAAAAACTTGCTTTGATTAGGTTAGCAATGAGAATTTCAAATTGCAATTTTACATTAAAATTGTTCAGACTTAAAAATTTTTGTTGTTTAAGCATATCATGCAAATCAAAATGCAGTATCTTCCACATTAATATTAAATGTATTGAGGAACGCTCACTATTTAAATTCAAGATTTTTTTTTGTATTTCTTAGTATTTAAAAAACTTGATTTTAAACCCTACTTGGTAAGTTTGCATTGACTCGAGTATGAGTGCTAAGTCCTATGTTGTAGTAAAGTGCAATCTGTAGTGAATAGGCCATAAGCTCCAGTCTGCAGGACGCAGAAGGTGCCCCTGTTGTATGTATCAGTTTGGGATTTGTTTTGTGGTGATCACCTTTTCTGATTTGAAGATTGCATGACAAGGAACTACTAAAGGGCAAATAATTCAATTCCTTGATGTCGCTTTTCTTGGACAGGCTTTAGAAATAGGTCATTTAATGTTATCAGGATTTGTGTATTATAGCAGCACCTGCTAACATTGCTATGCCTAAGGGTCTACTGGTGTTTTCATTTTCAGCGTTCCTCAACAGGGTTTTGATTCTCTGGTCTAAACCTAAAAAAACTTCCATTTAAAAGTAGTAAATAAGGTCTGTGAAGGGTTGCAAATTTCTAATCTTATACTGAATTTAAAAATGAATGTTTGCTTTAATATATGCTCAAAGGTGAAAAATGAAAACATCAGATTAACAAAATTGTCCTACCATTTAATAACTCAATGTTTGATTTCTTAAAAAAATCTATGAATTGTGTAATTAGACATATTCTTAAAAATCATTAAAATGATAATTATAAGTTTCTGAAGTTTTTGTGTGGTGTATTTTAATCATGAACATACTAATGTGCTATCTTTTAGCTATTGCTAAATTTCACCTTTTAAATGTGTCTAAGTAAGGCTTTTTAGAATGGTCAATTATACTTTATTATCATGTACTGTTCTACTAATAAAAGATAATGCCATTTATATATGTGTATATATATATATATACACATATTACATATATATAAATACACAGAGGCAGATTTTATATATTACATTTCATTCAGGGAATATCTTTGTTAACATGTGTACATGCAACCTTCTAAGTGATATATAATGAAAAACAGTAATGATTATTTTCTACTTAAATATTAAAATTGGACACAGTCTTTAACATCTGATACTATGCATGTCTTTGTTAAAGGTATTTTTAGCAGTTCTGTGACAGCTATTTACATCAGTTCAGCAATATATTTTATTAATATTTTATTTCGGTTCATGATTATTTAAAAAATGTAAAAGATAAAAATAAAAAGGCAACCATTCTATATCATAGAACAAAAATGCTATACTGTCACTAGAATCTAATTAAATATGATAAACACAGTCTTGGTTGTCCGCTAGTATTGCATCATCAATTAGAAAGATTAGAGAGCAAGTGTCACATTGCCCTTAAGTGACATACTCGTTTTTGGTGACAATTCTTAAGTTTCTACTTCAAATAAGAAATTAAAGTGCTAGGTGAAAAGTAGTAAATATTTATTATTTTTTTGCTGTTAAACTGATATTTCCAAACATATGGACATCTAATAGTATATTAGAAATCACTCCTATTTAATAGTATTGTGCCTATGCATTAAGGGCGCTTGTCTTATATTGAATAAATTTATCAAATATTGTGATATCAAGGGTGCTTGCAATAGCCAGGGTCATCAAGCTTAGTTCAAAACAATTAGTTTGGAAAGAGTATCAATAGTTTTCTCAACATCTCTGTTCTTGAGTTTTCTTTCTAAGGACTTTGATATTAGGATCACCTGCTGCAATATTTAAGCTTGATGTGACGAGTGAAGGATAGAGGATTAAGATGGTTTCACTGGCATTTCTGCATACGTTTTAAAGACTCAGATCAGTGTCATTTGAGGCATCTTTGTAGTCTATCCTCACACGTTTGAAAATATTAGAAATAGAGAGGGAACTCAGAGACAGGGGCTGTGTTTTGCATGTAAGGTTAATTTATATTTTGGCTAAGTTGCTTATTTCATACAAAGGCTTTTATGGGCATTGATTTTTCCCCCTGTTGACATTAAATGAGAAAGCAAAAAATTTTTTTTTCTGAAAGCTAACAGTTTTCTACGTAAATGGGTTCAGGCTTAATTTTAATGGAAGTGAAACATGGTCAATAGAGGCAAATTAAAACCATATAATTTTGTAATCTTAGTTTAGCTATAATTGCAGCAATAAAACAGTGGAAAGAATAATTGTGGAACATATGTTTGTGAGTGACATTATCTAGGTGACTTCCCCTTTACGGCATCGTGCTGTCCTATTTGTTTCCCCCTCCCTATGTATTGGAATGACAAACCTGCAAGCCTGGAGTTAATGCTGATTGCAGCAGCTGCTTACACATGGAGTCTCCATAGCAACTGTGAAGGTTGCCATGCAACCATATTCTTTTAGGGACAGTGAAAATGCCCAAAGGCTTACTAAAAATACTTGGGGAAAAATCTAAAATTTTCTTACTACTTTTAGTGGTTATAAAGAACTATGATACAAGTTGAAAGCATAGGTCAAGAAAATAAAAACCCAGCCTTGACCTTTCAAAAATTGCTTGCTGTTGCCCGAAATCTCAAGCTTTATTCACACAGATGACTTTTGATCGATTGTAAAATTGGTAGCTTATGCTAGGCAGCCGTTGAAGACAGGAAGATTCAGTATGGTGCTATTGGTATTCCTTGTAGGGTTAAAGGTCAGCAGAAAGTCATCAATGCAATATTGATTGGTGGAGCTGAAAAATGCCCATGTTTACACCTTCTCACTGCTTTGGGTTGCGTACCAAACCTTAAGTAGACTCATGCAGCCTCTGAGCGTGCTCTGGAACAAACCATTCCATCAGCAAATGTGACATCACTTCAGTCAGCTCAGCTGTTTCTGAAGCTTTCTATAAATAGCTAGATAAAAATTTGAAGACTACTTGCAGAGAATTTAGTCAACCAATCTGCTTATCCAAATAATTTAAGATAGGCTAGGATTCTGATTTCTGAAATATTCAGTTATTATTCATGTTCTTCAGCATAAATTGTTATTTTAATAGCAGAATCCTCTTTAGTATATATATATAAATAAGAAATGCTTATGTTTTTACAAATTTATGCAAGCTTGACTCATTTAAAAGGTAACTTTCGCAAATAACTGAATCGATACTGGTTAACATCCTCCATAGTAGAAAATATTTTAACATTTAATCATACATGTTCACATAATAGATTCCTTGATGTTATTTAATTTATTATTTTAGAAATGAAAATGTAGTAAACAACAATACTATGACAGACAAGACAGCTATTTTCCAATTATGATATTGTAAGATATAAAAAATTAGCTACAATAATGAGATTAATATTTGAAAAAGGATAAACAGTTAAAGAATATGTATGCATCTTCTTTAATCACATTTCACATTCAAATATATTTTCTATGCTATTTTTTGTAAGGTAGTTGGTTATATTTTGAATGCATCAGTTTCTTTAAAATGTCTGACGTCACAAACTATTCATATTATTAGCCTAATAATAGCATACTGATCTTTTTCTGATTGGGCATTTTTCAATTTTCCCATAGATTTTGCACCAGTAAAGATTTTGCACCAGTAAAGTAGCATGTTGTTTGGTTCATAATATTGAAGAAATTTTGTCCCTCAAATAGGCAAACGAGATTCGCTTAAAATGTATTATAATAAACTGTCTATAATTTACCAAAATATGTAGTTAGCTTCCTCAATCAAATTTGACATTCAAGTGAACACTTTGTTTCCAAGACTTCAAATATCTAAACTGATCTGAAATGTGAAAATAAGTATGTGTGCCACATAGAATAAGCCTTCATCAGTTTGAATCATCTTTATGAACAATACAGAGCACCAATCTACTAAGAAAAGCTTATTCCACATACCAACTAATTTCTTACGGTTGTTTCTGTTTGTGACTTTTGGTTTATTTCCTTTTCTGCCAGCAGTTTTTGGTTTTGAAATATTTTCATCTTCTTTTTTAAGGAAAGATTATGAAGGACAATATGAATTTTATCCAAGTTTACTCTCTTCTTAAAATAATGAACAAGATCTAGCTAGACTACTAACAAGATTTTTCTGTTCTGTATTCTTCTTCATTGATAATTCATAGACTTTGCAAATGAGGTGAATTAAATTAGTGACTAAATGTAGAACTAAGTTTGTTTTTAAATGGTTATTACTTAGGCAGATAATACAGTACCTAGAACTAACAATGAGAGTAACCTAAAATGGAGTTATCTAAAATGTAAGTTTCTAAAAATCATTACAAAATCAAATACATAAACAGTTTAATAATCATTAAATTTGTTACCAAGTTATTTGTACACAGAAAATACTTTTCAAAATTTAGAAGTATTTGAATTGCATTATTTAAGCAAACTTTAAATATGTGTATGTAATTTACACAGTAACAAGCACAAACCATGTATTGAGCAGGGCTTTAAGATTATATTCAGAATGCTGCTGTTTCATAAAGTGTCTATCCAATGATATAAATGAAACACAAAACAGTATGCGAGCTTAAACAAATTATGTCAGTATTAATATATCATTATCTCCTTCATTCTAGTACTTTAAAAAACATAACAGAAAAGTATGCTAGCTTTATGATTATTTGTTTTGTTTCTTAAAGCTATTTGCTGTGTATTAAAACTTCACATTATAGTTTATTTTACTCTAGTTTAGTTTACAATTTGAATCATTTTCAGGGAGTAGTTTTGAATTTGCATTCCATAGCCTGTTAACAAATTTAAGAGTGTGAGTAGACTTTTTTCACTGGATTTTACAGGCAGTACTTTTTTTGAGTATGTGCAAATCCCTGAAATATTTCTGGATTTTTAAGGTGATGATAATTTGTTTTTTTTTTCAGAGAGTCTTCCTAAAATAATGAGAACTAATTTGTACACATTATATTTGAAAATTGACTAGAATAAGAATGTAAAAACTATAGTTAGAGCTTTAATTGGTCTCAACATAACTCACGTGTTCACATATACAAATGTAATTCATTGGTTTAAATTATACTTAGGTTTTGAGCACTTTTCTGGGTACCTTCAAATGTTTTGAAGAATTGGATAGCTTAGAATGAGAAATTATTAATAATAAACTATGATCATCCCTATTTTAAGTCAGGGTCCTCAGATCATTATCTCTAAAATTAATACTTTAAAATTTTATTTTTTTATTTTTTGAGGATAGCAAACCATTAAATCTCATGAGTAATACTGAAAAAAGATGTGTTGTACATAGATTATTCTTTACCCAGGATGCACTTCTGTCTGCAAGATTCTGAATAGAGACACACCTGCTTGCTAGCTGATAACACTCAGGGGTCATTTCATTGAAGAAACTGTCAGCCAGGAAGTACTTAAAATAAAGCCACAGACAAAACCATGACCTGCACTCTTGAGACTAAAAAGGTGTAAAAGCAGAAAGAAAATGTAGATAAATGCACATTCCTTTGTACCATAACAAAACTTTTACATGTAAATTCAACTGAATAGAAAGAATAAGGAAGAATGTTTCGCTCTACAGTAGAAACAAATTAGATTGTTCAGCTGCACATTTGGCTTTCAGCCAAAGGAGTCGTGTGCCATGCTTGTTTGCCTACCAGTGCTGCTTAGATTGGCAAATGCCCATGCAGTTTGAAGAGGGCAGGCGGATGACTGGATGCCTGCCAGGAAGTGTGTGGGACTGATGCCACTGCTGGACTCCATAGCCTGGTAGGAATGAGGAGTACAAAGGCATTCAATAATCTGAATGTCCCTTTGCTTCAAGAGAGTGGTGCCAGGCAGCATTTAATGAGAGATTGCTTTGTTACAAAGTCCTCAACATCAAGTGGGCTGGTGAGCTCATTAACCTGACTGCAGCAAATAAAAAAGGCACACTCAGAAGACTCCCATGATAGCCTACTCAATGGTGTAAGAGCCCTTTTGCTTCCTTTATGGTGATCCATTAGCAAGCAGCAGTGTAAACACCATAAAGCAAGCCAGGTTTCTGATTGTTCAACTAAAGTCTGTTTCCCCTTGGGGATTATACCACCAGTTGATATAGGATTTTTCTTCTTAAAGTTTCTATCTACTATATAATGACCTTGTTTGCAATGAAGGATTTGGGGGGCCTCTCTTAACAGCATAGCTCAGGTTAAGGAAACATGAACTATTCAGCTGCCTGGAAAAAGGGAATGATGTAGGACATATAGAAACAAACTACAAAGTGTACTGATCCCAGGAGGAAATCTTGCTGTGCACTTCTGAAGCCCCAAGTGGTGAACACATTACATTACTTTTCTGTTCTCTTTACTTTTAGCTTTTGTGGGGCTTTACATTTATGTAGGAAGTAGGGCACCCCTGCAGTAGGGAGATAGTTCACTGAGCATCTCTCCCTGATTGCTACTCTGACTCTGGTGATTCCCTTTTTCTGCAAAGTCTCTCCAGCCAGGATTCATTTCTCTCACATTTCAAACATATTTGATGGTTGTTTGTGCAAAACTCCAACTTACAACATCCAAACAGGATGCAATAAGGATTTTTTTGAAAACTCAAACTGAAAGGCAAACGAAGACCAAAGGCCAACACACAACACTGCAACATTGCCTCCTTAGAAATCCAAAGGCCATGTATTGCCTTGTTATTTGTTCAATGACTGATCTAGGGATGTCAGACAAGAGGAATATATAACTTTAGGGAGTGACCAGAAGGAAAAATGTCTACTTTCAGGTTACCAGTTCAAATCGAGAGGCAGTGACTGATGAGTGCTCCTCATTGTCTTTTGATTGACACTTGGTAGTTTAAATAAAATCAGTTAATAATTTGTTCCTTCTTAAACTTGCCACCTTTAGGAATCAAAATTATTGTATATAAATGCAAAAATGAATTGGACATAGGAAGCCATTCTTTTTGTTTTTTCCATAATCTTTTGGAGAAAAAGATCAGTCTATCTGTGATGAAACCATGTGCGAGATTATGCTCATCCTTAAAAAAAAAAGCAAACAATATGTTAATTTAACTTGTGCATATTTCTTTTAAATATGGAGCCATGTCTAGAAAACTGACTGAAAAATAGAGAAATAATGAAAATACCTTGTGTTCTAATAACCTGGATTCTATCCATTTGACCATATAAAACAAAGTAGCTGTTTACCTTAGTTTCCCAATTTTTATAAAGAATGAATTATTTTAAAAAGTTACTATCATCACAATTAATTAATTACAAATTACTTTGAATCTGATGCATGTGTCTATAGCTACATTTTGGATATATAGAAATCTATACATGGCCTTACATTTATGCCATACTGTGTATTTAATAAGTGTAAAGGGATGGTTAGAAAGTCAAGTGAAAAATGCCAATGCTTTACACAAAAATGGTGACCTGTTCAATTGAAAATGGAAGCCAATAATGGTAAAAGTACCCTTCATTTAGATAAGGGGAATAGATTTTAAATAGATGTTTAGATCACTAGAATAGCAGGAAGTTTTAACAATATTTTAAAGATCTACCAGATGATAAGTTCTTGGAAGGGAGCCACCTTAACTTATTTTTGTCTTTTCATCTTCATTTCCTTTACTGTATTTCTTGTAGTGTCTTACAAAGCTAACTTAAAAATTCTTGTAATTTGCTGCATAAAGATTTCTAAGCAATGAGAGAGAATAACATAGTAAAAGAGTTGTGAAGAAATACAAACCTGGGTTATGATTTCAACTTTTTGCTCCTGAGTTGTGTTGTTGGACAGGTTACATGACTTCTCTAAATTTTAGATTCCTTACAAATGAAATAGAAATGTCTACCTCATAGGAAATTAAAGAACTCAATATCCAAAAAGTCCTGTGAGTGTTGCTTGGCAGATAGTAGGTGGCATTGTTACTGGTTTTTCTTTGTTTGTTTGTTTTTTGTTTTTCTTTCTGGAAATACTGCTCTTTGGAACTCTTATTCCTCCATCCTGTTTTTTTTAAATCAAGTATCTAGTATCTTGGGTTTATTTTATTCAGTCATTTCCAATGATCTCTATATAATATCCTATATTTCCTATTTCTATTATCAATTGTAATGAGGATCTTTTAGAATTTTACAAAAATTATGCCCTATTTCCCACAAAAAAATAACCATAAGATGTGATGCAGACACCATATTGATCAATCTTCCCTGGGCAATGGTAAATAGCTGAAAATCACTACAAAAGGTAAATCCTCCTTTAAGCTCGAGAGTGTGCTCTATACAGGAAACTAGATATCAATATTCTTTTTGTTTTAGAAGCAGTTCAAAAAATTATATCATCTTATTTGGTATTGTGCACTATAAATTACACCAAGGGATGATGTCCCACTAGGAGGCAGCACAATATTGTAGGGAGGCTCAGGACTTTGAAATGAGATGAGCCTGGGTTCAAATCAGTCCAGTTACTGATTAGTTGCATGTGACTTGAACCACATCTTTTATTTTTTTAATTCCTTACAGGTTTTTGTTGTAGTGGCAGTGATTATTCAGAGTGGAAAAGAGGTTTTCATTAAGGAGTTATTGTGAAGCTATGTGAAATAGCAATGTGCTTCATTTTGGCCTGCCACCATACTGCCAGAGCTGCAAATCAAGTTGAACTCTGAGGCCTGGAAGAGAAATTTTAGAGGTGCTGGGCAGCTCTGAAAGTACATGATGAAATGATGGCAGAGAATGAATCTATAAACATCTTGGAATAACAGAATGTCAGAGGGCAACAGATTGTAGCAGTGCAGAGTGAGAAAAAGAAGCAGATGCTTCTCCTGGCTATAAACTCATTATGTAGCTCAGGCTGTCCTCAAACTCACAATCCCCCTGCATCAGCCTCCTGAGTACTGGCATTACAGTTATACACTACCATTCCCTGCAGGTGTTTCTTCTTGGAATTTATGCTGAATCAAGCAGAAACTGTTTCAGGTTTTATGCAGTGAGACTTCAGGATGGCTGATGAGAGACACCTAGTAAGTATAGAATTATTTATTGTGGTATGAAATGATCTAGGCCAAGTCACTATATTCTCTAGGTAAGGCTACTGCTGTAATCTCTGGGCTGGTCTCCTTTCCATCCATTCTTGCTCCCCTTAAATTTCTTGCCACATTCAGATGGATTTTGCATTTTTGGGGGGGTTTCAAAACACATAATCTTGATTTCCTTATTCTTATTTTCAATTCTTGGCTGAGACTCCTCTGGATATATCAGTGGGAAAAGGGAGAATTCAAAGAAGAAAAGGCCACAATTGTGGAAAAATCAAGTGACTGAATCCCATTGTCTTCCTGTGTATATTTTGTTCATTTAATGAAAGTTAACGAGTTACTGCTACACACGCACACACACACACACACTCACGCACACATGCACATACATGAACACACACACACGTACACACTCCAAAAATGCTTCATAGACTTCTCAAGACTCTAGGCTTTATGAACTCCTCTATATTTAGCACTTGAGTCATTCCTTCTTTTGTAATCTAAGTTTTTGTCCTCTTTCCATTCAAACACCAGATACTACTACCTCTTCTCCCATTTGTGAATCTCAGAAGAATACATGCTACTCTGTCTCTGATTATTAGTTACTACATTTGCATGTGTGCTTGCTCATCATAATGTTATTGGCCTGAAAGCAGAGTTTATACCATAATTTATCAGGTGTAACACTGTATTTCCTTCTAGTTGGGATCTATTCTCAACTTGAAACTGCCATTTTTGTGATTACACACAACGAAATGTTGCTTTCCTGGTTTACTTTACTAGCGATTTCATATATTTTATCTACCAAAACATAGCCTCTTAACTTTGTTAGTTGGAATAGTCCTATTAAAATTACACAAAAATACTGCCAAGCAGAAAAAGGTTTTTTTTTTTCATTTTGAATGAAAACTAACCTACCAAATATAAGCTCACTAGAGTACCCAATCTGTTACGGAGTCCCAATGTGTTATAATGCTATGCATCTCTAAATCTTTCTTCTAAAATCTAACATATATGCCTACTCATACATGGAAGAACCATAAACGACGGACTGTCCTCCATACTTTGTGTGGTTGCAGAGCCTCTCAGCCAATAAAAGTCGAGAGTGGCAGTTAGTGTCTCTCTTTCCAACAATGAATGCCAGAGTTGCAAATACTTTCAATCTCAACTTCTCTTTTGCTAGTATTGAAAGTTTCTGTGGATATTTTTGACTCAGTATGCCCACCAGAAGATATGTGTCCTCCAAAACATAAGCAAATAATATCTTACTAAACATAAAAATTAATTTATGAACATGAGTAAAGGAGCTTAATTACGTAGTGCAAAGGGCCAAGGCAAGTTTGTAGGTAGTTAAGATTGGTGATTTGTCTTTATAAATGTCATCAAAAATATAAGTGCAGGATGGAAGCACTGATGAACCATCCTATGAAATGCGGCAGCAAGCACATAATTCTGGAGGTTGCTGTGATTTCAGGGAATCGGAACTGTGTGAAAGAATGATTTTTTTCCATAGTCTCTTTAGATGCTGAGACCACATCGCTACTGGAATGACTGAGTTATTGCTGACTCAGCCCTTCCACTTTTAGGAAATGCATCCCCTCTGCTAAATAGGATGTATATGTACCCTTTATATGCCAAATATTTAGGCTAAAAGATTTTTTTTTCGTATCACTACCATTCATCATCTTCAGTGGTTCCCCAGGTTTCTGATGATGGATTTTAGACTACGCCTGAATTATTTTCTGTTTATTTCTCTAGGTTTGGCTCTCAATATTCATCCTCAAAGAGCCATTTTGAGTGTGAAATTCCATCTCTAATGTTCTTGTCCTCTCCCCACCTTGCCTAATGGGTCATAATTCTGTGACCTTCACACTCGCATCTGTTTTCAGAGTAACTTCCCTTGAACCCGTAGCACAGCTAGGTCTCCATGCCAGGCCCTTATGTTAGGCCCTCACACTGTCAAACTCTCCTTCATTTTTTTGTCACAGCTTGCCATTGTTGCTTATTTATGACACTGTATAATGATGTAATTAGATAAGAGAAAAATTTTGTTTGTTCCTTTAGTCATCGTTTCTACCCAGCACCTATCTCACACTATGGGACACAGTGCACAGTCAAATGTGCTCTTTAAATAACTGAATGAACTCAAACTATCTATTTTTGTTTCTCATCAACTTCCCATTTTTCTATGCTCCTCCCTTATATTAATATATTATACAAATACATACTGTGCTTTCACATTTTTCTGCCGATGTCATGTTTCTTTAATTTGAAACACATTTTGTACTTAATGAAACTATTCTCATAATTTTAAAATTTTGTTCTCTGATAATCATTTCCTCATCTTTCCACAAAAAATTAGTGTTTTCTTTTTACTAGCTTCATTCAAATATTTCAGCAGTTCTACAATATATATTTCTTTGCACTTCTTTTTCTCTTTTTGCTTTTTATCATTTTGCATGCTCTTATAGGTTCAAAATTACACACATGCTCTTTGTTCTCCACCTGATTTCCTAGCACTTAGTTATGTGCCTTGAACACAGATTATATATCCTTTATAATCTTCGAATTAAATTGAATTGTAGTTAGAAGTTTATTTCCCACATCTTCAGGAGGTGGGACCTTCTTGGAGAAGGTCAAAATGTGATCCAAAGGTGCACTTTGTAGAGGGTGAGGTTGGCAGAGAGATTGTGTGTAGGGTATGTGGTAGAAGAAGAGAGGCAGGGAAGGCTGGTGGCTACAGGGAGAGGCTGTGCTTATGAGGCACAGGGTGATTTCTGAGTGGTCTGCATGGTTCTGGGGGTTGGACTTGTGAAACACTCTGTGTGCTTTGCTCTGTATGGTCAGATACTTTGTGTAAACTGTGTTTTCCCTTCCAGGAAAGTCTACAATCAAGGCCTATATTATTCTTCATGCTTCTGGAATTGGATTTGTGAGATACGGGGTATGACTGCTGATGGCCAGATATAGGCCTGAAGACACTTGACCTTTGGCGGGATTATATAAGGCAAAGTGCTGAAAAGAAGATACAAAGCAGAGTTTAGACAGTACACAATTTCTCTTTTTATTCCCCCCGCCACTACCTCTCTTTCCTTTCTTGATAGGGTTCATAGACACAAGAAGAAAAATTCTCTTAATCCCTTTTACTGAAAATTCATTTTTCTCTCTGATTTCCTTTTGGTATTTTACATTCCTACAACATTTCCCAAATTGTTCCGTCATTAAAAAATGTATCCTAAAATTTGATGCATTTGTCAATACATTTAAAGTTATTTATGGTTTATATAAAATTATATTGTGTGAAGCGACATATCAAGTCCCGATGATTTAAAGAGAAAAATAGTGATTTGAGATTAAAGATGTATTTATTACAATGGATGCAATATGAATCCTTACAGTTCTTAAATCTTTAGATGCTTAGGGAATAACAAAGATGTTAATTGCCAACATCAGTTGAGCAGAGATGTGGAAACTATTTATTTGTTGTACAATTGCAAGATGTTTGCAACTCAGTCCTGCTAAAATATAGGATCACAGGATTTTATAGTCGAAATTCAGAAGTAATTTAACTCTTAGTATCTAATCTGAACCACTAAAGTTATTTGCATTAATAAATTTTCTGTGTGATAAAAAGACACAAATTTACATTTTAGCCAATTTTTAAAATACCGTATTATAGAAAAGATAGTGTAAATAAGATAAATGTCCATCATATTGTTTCACCATATTGGAAACTTGGTGAAAATAAAGAGATTTATAATTCTTCTGTTTTACTGAATTGCACCTGCAAGACTTACTATGTAGGAAATATTTTCTTCTATCAAGGAAATTCCTATTGGAAAGGAACAAATCTCTCTCATTCTTTTGACCTCACAGATAATTTTATTTGTTTCATCTCCTAAAATTACAACTTGCTAACTGAAAATGAAGCAAAAAGTCAATGCTGTACTTTTTTGTCTTTTGTGGCTATACTTCTGTGTGCATTTTCCAAGTCCAGAGTTTTCCTGCAGTTGTTTTCATGTATACCTTTAGAAGTTGTAGGAATAGAAAAAAAGGCACACATATCCTTCTGTGTGTAATAAATCGATGTCAGAATTCATTTATTAAAGTCACTCCAGACTTTTCTGTTCTAGACTGCCTAATCTATGAATTTTAAAGCTCTTTTATAGAACCTGTATTGCAATGTAACCGTAGAACAGTAAACAAGCAGACAAGCTTCTTGGCCTCTTAGAGCTTGCTTTCTCTTCTACTGGCATAAGTCATCAGGCTATTCGTAAAGTCTGTAAGGCACAATTTCTACCTTCTAAGAAAGTTCACTCTAGTTGGAAAGGAAGGAAAATGTAAACATTAATGTTTATGAAAATTATGGGCAGCAAACTAACACCAAAGTTAGTGTTTTTTAGACATCAGGTACTCTTCAATTATGTATTACTGTCTCCATCTTTTGCAGTGGAGGAGGTAAAATTCAGTGAAATTTAGTACCTTTGTAAGTACAACACAAGTATATAGAGTCAGCACTAGAACAAGATTTTTTTGGTTTTGTTTTTAAATTCCAAGACTCTTTTATTGCTCTTGAAATTATGTGTGCAAAGTAACACAAAGTCCATTTTAATAGTTGCCATATAGGAGTTGTAGTGTATAACAATGCCTTTCAGACTTTAATGTGTCTGAATAACATAGAGTTTTTCTTTTTAATCTTGTAACTGATTCAGTAATTCTTGGAGTATGCCTGATATATTATAATTAGTACTTTTGTTTCAAATACCACAGTTTGGTAGCAAGAAGCTATAAAATGATATAGGTGAGAGAACAGTTCAGGAGTGAGGAATCGCCAATAAAAGAAGTGATGTTTGTTGACTGGGAAGTTTTACAAAACATAAGAGATGAGGAAGAAGGGGAATGAGTTCTTCAGGTGGCAGAAAAGCATATAAGTCAGAGAAATAAATGCAAAACATGTTACAAAATGGGTAAGAAGTCTAAGACAATAAAAATATAGGCAATGTGCAGGAGCTTGATGAGTAATTAGAAATCAGAAAGGAAGTGGTGAGATTACCGAGCTCCTCAATGTGAGGTTAAAGATTATGGAATTAATTTTAAATGGCAAAAGCTATTGTTAGAGATATTTGAATGTTATCTGTTATAGACATAAGAGTAAAGTATTGCTTTAAGAAATTTAATCTGGCA
The DNA here is from genome assembly GCA_004363535.1 of Dasyprocta punctata. Classification (NCBI taxonomy): domain Eukaryota; kingdom Metazoa; phylum Chordata; class Mammalia; order Rodentia; family Dasyproctidae; genus Dasyprocta; species Dasyprocta punctata. The sequence continues at coordinate 75,689 of RJWM01004872.1, forward strand.
ATATTGGAGAGGAGGCCAAGAAAAAATAATGAATTGGGATGTTGTACAATGATATAGCTATTAATTTGAATTTTGAATTTCACTGATAATTGAAAACAGAAAGGAACAAACTAGTGTAAATGTTTACAGATGAGCATAGGGGAAGAGTTACTACAAATCCAAAATTTGTCATTAGCAGAATGTTGCTAACATTGACAAACTCAAGAAACAGGAGGATCAATTGGTTAGAAACAAGAACATGCTCCATGTTGTTCCTAGAATTCACTATATACAGTGGATCCACTCTTACTGAACCTGTCCTTGGTATCCCTAGCTGGTTGGTGGATGTTTGGATAGATTTCAGAGTGAGGATTTGTGATGAATGTGTAAAAATAACACTTCATAATAAAGATACTATCTTGGAGTTAGATGTCTGTGCTAAATAGAAACACAGACATGAAAGTAGGAGGTTGTGAGGGATGAAAAACTAGGAAAGAGCCCAAAAGGATCTAAGAAAACTTCATGTCTTTGTGAATTGTGGAGTGAAAATGAAGAACTGAGAAAATGTGAAGATATAAAATTGTGTGCAGAGTGTAGGATATTAAAATAAAATATTGCAGAGGAGGATCAAATACAAGTAATAACAAAGTTATCTTAGAAATATGTGGCTAAACTGGGATACAATTAGGTTGCTTCAGTTAAGAAGCTCAAAAATGAGGATGTAGCTCTGTAATTGATGGATTATTGTGAAAAAAAGAGAGTAGGAAATGGTATAGCAGGATGGTTTTAGATTAATGGAAATGGGAATTTTAATGGGAGTATCAAAGTAGAAAATTGAAAATGACTTTGGGATTAGGATTCTGTTTCACAGATCTTTATTTACTTGTTTATGAGAGTGGATGCTGGGCAGAAGAAATGGAAAAGAAGTTATATCAGAAAAAATGTGAAAACTAAGTGGGGACTGGGGTGAAGATGGAAAAAAGAAATTTAGATTTAATGGAAGCAAGAATTCAAAAGTATGTATTTGCTATGGTTTGGATCCTAAATGTTTCACAAATCTGTCAAAGGCTTAATCCCCAGGCTGTGGTGCTGCCAGAAGCTGTTGAAGCTTCAGGAGATAAGGACAAGTGGAAGAAAATTAGAGCACCGGAGGCAAATCATTGAGGAGAAATGGGAACTCTGGTCTTATTCTCTCTCTGTGTTTTCTGGCACCATGTTGTCAGTGGCTTTGCTCCACCACCTGCCTCCTGCCATGATGTACTGCCTCTCCACAGGCTCAAAAGCAATGGGCTACCTATGAACTGAACTCTCCAAACATAAGAGCCAAAATAAACCTTTCCTCATTTTAAGTTGATTATCTCAGGTGTCTTGTCACAGCAATAGAAACCTGGTTTCACAGTATGATTAACTGATACATATTTATGGAAACATATTTTTCATAGGGGTACCAAGATAAGGGTGATCAAAATGAGAAGACCTAAAGGAGACCCTGACACCTTGGGCCCTGTCTCAGATTTAAAACTTTTACATCATGATCAAACAAAATGAGTATCATACCTTATATCATTGATCCTCACAACAATCCTAGATGACAGCATTATTTCTACCTTGTAAATGAGCAAGAACATTATAGAAGGTCCAAGTTTTATAAATAAATAGGTTGAGGAATTTTGAAGTGATAGTGTTGAATATGTTAGCTGAGCAATTTTGAAGTGATAATGTTGAATGTCTCAGCTTCAAGAACACTGAATTTGGACAGTGGCAATAACAACTAAAGCAGAGAGGATGCAACCAAAGATTGCTCAGTTAACGAGTAGCAGAAGTTACCACAGTGTTAATATTCTTGATCTTGCCAAGATATACCAGTTTTGTAACATATGAAGGAAGAAAAAATCATCTATAACTTCCAAGTAAAATAGGATTGTACTGTAGCAAAGTGAACAATGCAGTGTTTCTGAAGAAGTCATCATTGCAATTATTTGGACTGTTATTCCAACGAAAATGCTGATTTGTATGCATTGTCTAGATCAAATGAGGAAGAATTTTATGATGGTAAAAAATGGATTGGCAAGTTATACAGTCAGTCACAATTACTCAGCTTCCCTGTTTTGAGTGAAAGTAGCAATAGATAATATAGAAATGAATGAGCATGACTTTTCCAGTAAAATTCTATTTACACAATCAGTTCCAAAGTGAATTTGACCTGCACATTGCATTTTACCAACCCTTTGTCATGACATTTCTTCTTCTAAAAGATAGATTTTTCATTTTGATATGGAGAGTCTCCAAACTGGACAGCCTTAAACCTAACCAGGTGCAAAAAGATAACTACTCAATTATTTATGCATTCATTATACCAGTCATTTAATTTAAAATTCTCCAATATTTTAGATAAACCCTGCTGTAATTATTGCCTACTTACTCTATTGCCTACTCTGATTCTGTGGCACTGGATTTGCTTTCGAGATTAACTATCTCTTTTTTATATTTCCTTTTTTGTTGCTATAATATGTTAATATTATTTGAAATAATGGATGCTATCTCTCAAAGTATTGTGCTTGCTTCAGTAGCGCATATACTATCTCTCAAAGTATTTGACATTGAACACAAGTTAGTGCCATGAATTTGATGAGCATCAGATTTTATTATCTGGGTTGTTGACTGGAGAACTTTGGAAATATAGGAAGTTAAAAGTTTCCTTAAAGATATTAGAAAAATGTTTTTAAAATCAAAAAGAATATCAAGCTCTTATTTAAAAGTTTGGGTGAGGAATGTGTGTAGAAATTCCAAATATTTTTATAAAAAATTCTACCTCAACGGATTTATTCTATGTTTCCCTTAAACATCATATTGATATTACATAGCTTCACATATTTAAATAATGCTTTCCTCTGGAAAATGTATAACAGTGGAATTCCTCAGTTGAAAACAAAAGTTTGTAAATGAAACAAACCTTTTGGACAATTCCATTATATTTCATCTTAACAAGGTACATCACTATGCCAGTATTACATATCAATCTGGCATTAGCCATAATAGGCCACTAAGGTATATTCACTAACTGAGAAACAGAGTTATAATAATTATGAATAAGTTTGTCAACTGTGTTCAGTTACTTAAAGTGAGCTTTGTGCCTCTGTGATACTCGTAATTTTTCTTTTGCTTTTTACCCCTATAGTGAAAACTAACATATTGCAATGTGTATTTGAATTCCCTTTGCTACATAATGTTCATTAGATGTAACATTTCATTTTAATGTTTGTCTATAATTTTGGCTTATATTAATCTAAAATAGAGCTATCATTTGCTTTTCTTTTTAAAAACTTTCACTTGTATTTTACTTCATAGTTCTGGTACCACATCTATTGTTTATAGTAATGTGTTACTATCTTATTTACAACCTATGGGGTTTTTTAGAACTAGACTTCCTTAGGGTGACAGGAAAGGTGAGCTAGAAGAACTAAAATAATAATCATCTTTAAGCAACCACAGAAGCATCTACCTGAAAGATATAGGCTAAGTCAGTTAGAAGTTATGGTTGATAGCAAGTCTGGAAAAATGGGCAGAGGTTGATAATAAATACAATTCACCTGCATATTGGTTGCTTTAAGTCATTTTGCTATCAAGGTAACTTTAGTTTGATTTGACTTAAATAAGCTTATTATGGTAAACTTTCTCTTTGAAGCATGTAAAAAATTTAGGGTAATGCTTTAGTTCCTCTATTTGACTTGGAGAAATGAAATGAGTACTTGGAGAAATGAATTCTTAACTCAGGCTATGAGACTAAAGTTCTGGGTCCAAATTTCCTGACATGAATCAGATGCTTTTGTTTTGTTCTGTGAAAACCATTGTATCTGTCATCTAACCAGAGGCCCATTATTACATGTATCAGGTGCTGAGATATAGATTAAACTGTACAAGTCCATTTTTGCTGAAAAACAGTAGAACACGAATGTTTTAAAGACTAAGTCATTAAATACAACTGGTATGCAAAATAAACATAATAATATATGTAGAAAAATTATGTGGGCTTTTATTAATTCAATATCTTAACAAAGCAATCAAAGCAAAAGAGATAATAAGTAGTTACTAAATCAAATCAAACTTCAAGTTAAAAGTTTCTTAATTAAAAAATTCTATAGATAACATATTAATGTACATACATGGTATGTACTTATTGTTTATTATTATTTTCCTCTTAAATAATTTTTCTCCTTGTCATCACCACCATCATCCTCATCTTGGCTTTCAGTCCTCAATTTGTTGTTTTCCATTTCATTTTCTGATCAACACACCATACAGAATGTCTTTTTTTCTTTTAGATGTAGTTGAACTTCTTTCCCATTAAATCAAGCTTGGGTTATTGTTGTGTTTTGTATTTAGATGTCTCCTCAAAGCCTCATGCAGTTACTGGGTTTTTCTGGAGGTGGTGCAATCCAGAGCTTATGATTGATCCGTAGTATAATGTTGTAATTAAGGGTGCTGGGATTAAGGCTGGGTGATTGCTGGATCAGTCCACTGGTTGGATTGGCACTGCCCTAATTCAAAATGTGTATATTCAACATAAAAGGGGCAGAAAGATTCTGCTAACCTCTCTTGTTGTTTTTGCTGTCCTCTACTGCCATGAACTATTGTCCTTATTCCATGTGCCACCTGGCCTTAGAACCATCTGACTACGGACTGAGACCTCTACAATTTGTGAGCCAAATAAACTTTTCTTCTGTTAACTTTTGGTGTTGGATATTTTATCTAAAGCAGAATTTGGTACCAGGGTCATTGTTGTGATTATACCTCACCATGTGATGTGGTTCAGGAGCTTTTGGGAATGGCATGTGGGAAGAATTTGGAATGATTTGGAATTGTTGGCTAAAAAAAATGGAGTTAGAATGCCTTAGGCTGTACTTGAAAGATTCTGGTCAGAACTCAGAAGACAAGACTGCTGATAGAAATCCTGCTTATAAAGACCAGACTCTCAAGATTTCTGCTGGGAAGAAGGACTGCATTGACTGTTGGACTCCAGACAGTATGTGCTATGCCTTGGCAGAAAGTTTGTCTGCATTTTCTCATGTCCGGAGACTGCCTGAGACTAAGATTAAGGGTGGCAGACTAATTAATCTGGCAGAAAAAATTTCAAGGTAGTGTAATGTTAAAGCAGTGGCATGCTCACTGTTGGAGTATTTTAGCCAGAATTATGTTAAGAATCAAGAGCAAAGAGTCCAGCAGAATGACTTAAAACACTGTGAGTTTGGCCAGAAATGGTACTCCAGTAAAGCTGTGGACTGCAAAGATAGAGAAGAGGAGATCTTGATTGCTGATATGGAATGAAAGATTAAAAAAGATGGCCTGAGGGCATCACAAGAAGCAGCAGGACTCCACCTTTTGCAGTCTTAGAATTGCAAAAGTGGAAGATTTTGCTTTGAGAAGAAAGCCAAACAACATCATGTTCCATAATGGCGGTGGCCTAAAGGTTTGTTCCTCAGAATTGGATTCAGAGTGCCCAGCAACCCAGGCATTTGACCCCAACACACAAAAGAAAGAGAAGCTTGGCTTCTGCTCCTTCTGGCAGCTGGCATCATCCATGTGGTGATGGTTTTAGGTGCAGAATCAAAGAGTTAGGGGTCAGAAAGGCTCCCACCAAGAATTTAGGAGGCCTGCGTGTCCAGGCAGTGTGGCTCTGAGAGGGCAGTGTGTGTGAAGCTGTGAGTGTGAAGCCAAAGATGCAGTGAGACCTGAAAAGTTTGGCAAAACCAGGAACATGGGTCTTCTAGGAAAACTGCAAGGGCGGAGCAGAGCAGGTCCAAGACAGAAGCTATAAGAGCTACAACCACTGGAAGTGCTGTTGGGGCAAAGCCACCCAGGCGCTTTGGAGTTTGCATTTTGCCACAGATTGCCTTGGATGCTGCACATGAAACTACAGGGATTAGTGTTTGCTCTGCTGAATTTTGGACTTGTTTCAGTCCCATGCCTTTGTATAACCCTGCGTGTGACTTTTGGAATGGAATGTCTAGGAGCTTACAGCAAAGAGTTTGCCTTAAATCTCAGAGGAGACTTTTGACTTGGACATTTTAGGAATGTTGAAATGCTTAATACTTTGGCAACTCTTGGAGATAGACTAAACACATTTTGTCTAAAGATATGTGCACGAGCTTTTGGGGGTCAGGGGCAGAATGTTGTGATTTCTGTCTAGATGACCCCCCCAAAGCCTCATACTGTCACAGGCTTTTTCAAAGGTGGCCTGAATCTAGAGTTTGTGATTGATTCCTAGTTCAATGCTGGAATTGAAGGTGCTGGAATTAAGAACGGGTGATTGGTGGATCAGTCCAGTGATTGGATTGGTATTGCCCTAATCCCAGAAGTCTAGATAAAGCAATAAAGGGGGCAGAAAGATGCTATTAAGCTCTCTTATTGCTTTCACTGTCTTCTGCTACTGTGAACTGTGGTCCTTCTGCCATGTGCCACCCTGACGTAGAGCCATCTGACTATGGGCTGAAACCTCTGCACTCTGTGAGCTAAATAATCCTTTTGTCTTTTAACATTGATTGTCAGGTATTTTTTTTTCAGCAATCAGAAAAGTAACTAAGACAGATAGCATTTTCTAAACTTATTCTTTTTTTTTCTCTCCTAGGTCTTGGGATGAGTCCAGGGGTATGTATTATTGAACTAATGCATTTCCTTTTTTTTTTCCAAACAAGACCCTGGCAATGTACTGTGAAGAAGAAGACAGTATCCCTAGACTATACTCTAAGATTGTATTAAAAGTATACTTGCATTTCATTAGAAATGTTTTTAAAACTCTTAGCCCTTATAAGGCATTGATATGGATTCCATCAATCAAACTGCTGTGTTGACTTGAAAATTATATGAAGCAGAGCTGCTAATTTTGCCATGAAGTATCTATGAGAAGTTATGCAGTGGCTTCGCTCTCATAGTTTCTTTACCTTTGTATTTCAAGGAATAAGCTGCATTAGAAACTTTTTAGATTTTTGTTAGTTATAAAATTCACTTTAGAATTAGCCTTATTTGTGCCCAATATATGAATTAGATCCAAGTAAAACATTTTCTGCTGAAGAGGGAGGGAGCTCATCTTTGTATAGGCTTCTGTTATCTTTCTCAGAGTTTTTCAGGACTATGTTGGGACAACATGAAGGCTAATGGACTGGATTATTTCCAAAATCTCTAAGCCTGAATTTCTAAATGTTAGCTATGTTTAACCATCATGGATTCCACAAACACTAGATACTTTTTTTTTTGTACTGGGGATCAAACTCATGACCTCATGCTTGCTAGTTAGTCACTTATGCCACTGAGCTAAATCCCCAGCCCAAGACTAGGTACTTAATATGTGTTGAATTGAACAAAACAGAGTTGATTTGGATTGAAAGGTATCATTCTGTCAGTAACTTCAACTGTTTTCATGACTAGCTTATCTCTCAACAGAAAGGAATAGTCTTTGCTCTTTCTGTTCACCAGGCTACTAGCTTTTGTAAAATTGAACACTCAACTTCTTGTTTACATGATGTTAAAGTGGTGCATATTTGGATCCCAGATGTAATTTAAAGTTTACTTGACCTCAAACACAGATATTGGGTACTTAAAAACAAAACAAAACAAAGCAAAAACAAACAAGCAAACAAATGTAACTATTAACGAGATATAGCATGAGGTAAGGATTAGCAGATTCAAGAAAACTTAGTCAACAACCTACTTTGACAATGAGTTATTAAGTAATTTAAATATATTTTATTTACCCAATATTTTCACAGATATTGATTATATAAAATTTCTAAAGTATAAAACTAATGATTGATGAAATATTTTTCTGATCCAAATAATACATTTGTAGGTTAAAATTTTAGCAATTTAGAATAGCTCAGGATTTCATTACTTCTATATGACTGAAAAATTATAAGTAGGACACTGGATATTTGAAGAAAAACATTTTTCTTAGGAAAGGAAGCTTTTTATCACTTTTTTCTGAGATTATATATGATGGAATGCTGTAGTTAAATATCATACAGAGAGACGTTTTAAAAGGATTATTAATTTTTTTGAAAGCTTTAGCTTTAATGCACTTTTCTCATCCCATCCCCTAATAGACAGAGATGAATAATCATGTTTGGTCTGGGTACTGAGAATGAAAAAGCATGGACAATTAAATTTTACAACTAATTACCAAGATTCATTTTAAGGCAAGTACTTTTAACCTCATTCCCTTTTGAAATCCAGAACTACTAACCAATTGCAAATCTGACAGAATTTAATGTCATTTTCATTATTTTTCTTGCACAACTTCTGAGGCCAACGTTCAGATAAAAAGATAATAGTCATAAGAAAGTATATGAGAAAGAATTGGATAAGTGGAAAACTGATGGAAGAAGAAATGACTCTATGGGCTCAAAAAGAAGAAAGTTGAGATTCAATTGTCTTTTCTGGTTAATTTGACTGCATTGTTCCTAAATGAATTCTTACTGATTTATTTATCCATTTTCTCAATGCATGTAAAGCAAACTTCTCTCTCAGGAGAAAAAATGCTGTTTCAGATCTGGAGTTAATACCCTGACATATCTAAACCCTTCTAATTGTATATTCCACTTTCAAGCATCTGTTTTTCCTGAGAACTGGTTGTAATGGTACGTATCATCAAGAAATTCAGCAGTCACCATGACTATTGAAATAATCTGTTTTCAATGATCAGAACAGAAAACAGAATTGTTAGGAAATGAGAAAGAGTTCATTGTATTATAGTTAGTGTGCAAGAACCACAGTTCCCACATCTATATTTCTGTTGTTTCATTTTCATAATCAAGAACTAAAGAGAAAAAAATGACGATTGGGTTTGTTTCATAATCAGTGTATAAAGTTGATAACAGTGATTGTAGAGGTCTTATATTTCAAAATGTATTTTGCATTGTTTTCATTTTATTGTAGTACACAGAAGTCTTACAGTCAGGTCATAATTAGTTATTTAAGAAGTTAAACATGAAAAAATATTAATTGGTCTTTCAAAGTGCCTGTCAGATCTTCCATAGTTCCTGCCTGCCAGATAGTCCATGGCACTTCCCTCCAGCCTAACAAAACCTGGATTCCTTAAAACTCTACTCAAATTTCTCCAATAACTCTTGAAAACTCTTCTCCTTCTTAGAGACTATCAGTAGAACACCTATGAAAGATATTTCTCTGAATTCAGGTGCATTCTGAAGCCAGCAAACCCACAAAATCAAGCAGCCCCTTATCATGGAATGAATCAGCCTGATTTGTCACCGGGTTGCCAGATGGTGCAAAATGAGACCGCATTAATGTAAATGCACAATAATTTAACTATACCTTATCATTTTCTTGTTTTTACATTTTTCTGTCTTCCAGCATAGGATCACTGCTCTTTGGTACTTACCTCTAAATCTGTTAATGTGTTGATGCTGAATGGTGGAGCAGTATGTATTCATTTATCATTTCTTGAACAAAATAGGAAACTCCAAGTTTTGATCATGTTGAGATTGTAGGAATTGTGGGAAAATATCTATAAAACATGAAATACAGCATGCTCTTAATTACAATTTAAGTAACTGAGGATTCCCATATTTGATCACATCTAAGTGGACATAAGTGAGATGATCATCCAGCAGTAGAACTTAGTTACTGAAAAGTAATTCTAGAAATAAACAACTCTTAGTAAACAAAAAGATGTGTGATATAAGCCTTGATTACTGGGCTAAGGCTTCTTTCCCCTGTTGTGATGAAAGTTGTTCTTTTAGCTGAATACTCAGAAACCAAAAATTATCTGGCACCTTGTGAATTTTGGCTGTATTGTATCTATTTAATCTATAGCCCTGTAGCCAAGTAAAAGTAGCCAACTTAAATGAACTTATTGATGACAGGTGCAGGGAAAACTTTCATATGAAGTCCTTTCAACAATTTGTTTCCTAGTCAATAGAGTGAGAGATATGGGGCAGGTGTAGGCTTCCACAAACTGCATTATTGAGTAGCCACCACTCGACTTTCTTGAAAAATTTCTCTCCCTCTGTCTCTCTTTTCAGTTGGGTTTTCTGAGGAAACTTGTTAAACTTCTACTACTGTAGGTGGAAAAATTAAATCATGGTGTCCTCCAGGGTAGAGCTTGCCATCTCCTTGATGCACTGAAGTTCTCACTTCAGTTTTACAAACTGTACATAAGAATAAGCAATTACTTATGACCAAGGGCTGTGATGCACTTTTGTTGAAACGATAAAATAAGATATAAAATCTAAACCTCTTAAATAAGCTTTAGAATACCTTCAGTCTTATCTGCATCTAAAATATAGATAATTAGTATATTATAATTTTGAAATAGTTGTGATCATATATTTGTCTAATGAACTGGAGACCTATCACTGATGTGGGCAATATTTAATTATCTTGATGAATGTAGTATACTCTAAGTTGCATGTTTGCATATAGCATAACTGCATTCTTGTCATTGTCTGTTCAGTAAACACCTGAAGAGGTTTTCTAGGAAGCAAGCACTCTGCTAGGAGCCGAGGACACCATGCCTAATGAAACATATTCCCTATTCCGATATTTTAATCTAGGAGTTGAAGAAGCAAATAAGGGTACATAGAGTACTGCGATAAAAATTATATCCAAAGTGCTGTAGAAACACAGATCTGTAATAAAATAAGACATTGGAGGAACATTAAAGAGGACTTTTTTCAATTGATTATACATTGGCTAGATCAAGAGCAAGACAAAGGAACAAATGAAGATTTGAAAGAAAAGACTTATTTGAGCAAAAGTTTGTGTAATGTAAAGCTAGAAGTATCCATGGAAAGCAGTCTATTTTGGATCTAAGGTGATTTTTATCCTGAATCATATGGGGAACTCCTAGTGTTGATAAAATAGTATCCCAATCAGATTTATAATTTTGAAAAAAGAATCTCTTTGGGAACATTGTGAAAGGCAATGGAGAGGAGAACCAAAAATCATCATCCATGCTAAAAGAATAACTACAATTAAAAAATAAATCCTCTTGGAGGTAAACAGTTTGTGTTAAAATATGGAATGAGACAATGCAAGTTGGATTATTGGAAAAAGGATTAGATAACAGAAGTATGACACTTTCATTTCTTGGGCTTAAAATATGTTCCATATTAAGTATGTATGAGATGAGTTAGTGACACTGAGTGAGAATTGTAGTAGTATCTGGTATAAATGCGAAAGGAATAACTGTCTGAACTTTCTGATAGTATGTATGAATGCTATTAATAAAGAAAAGAAGGAAGCTAAGAGTAGGAAATAGTCAACAAAGTTAGAAAACAAGAACCTAGAAGAAGAGTAAAAAAAAATTTCAGACAAAAGAACATTTGAGCTTGATTTGAGTTTGAAATAGAAATGGAAATAATGACACTAGCATGTGTGGTGCTGAAAACTCCAAATTGGTCCGCATTCAGATACCCTAGAAAACTCATTTAAATACCCAGTGTTTCTGAGTCAGCAGAATGGAGTGAGACCCGCAAACTTTCATTTCTAATACATTCCCAAAGTACTGGTGATGTTGTTGGTTTGGAGGACCACAGTATGGGAACCAGTGACCTAGGAAAGAATATAAACAAAAATGAGTTACATAAAAGGAGTGGAAAGAGAAAAGGGAGAAAACATCAGAGTCTTTGAATATTCAGCTCTGACTAGCTTTTGAAATGGTCCTTAGAAAGTGGAAATAAAGTTTTTGAACAATGAAATGATGACATTTTAATCTTATAATTTGATTTATTAATTCTGGAAAAATTCATTTGTGCATACCCAAATAAACTTATACATATATTTATTAAATACTGTGGAAATCATGGTCCTACAGATGGAAAACTTTCAGGCAATGACTGTAGTTTGGATTTTGAATATCTCCTGTTCCCAACATCCATGTGTTAAAATCTTGATCCAAGGGAGGCACTATTATAGTGTGATATGGGTTTTTGGGAGATAGGGCCTTAGGAAGTCCTTAGGCGTACCACTGAGGCATGCCACTGAAGGAATGGTGAGATCCCAGCCCCTTCTTTATTTTGCTTCCTGCCTCCTATGATCATTGATTTTGCTCTACCATAGCTTTACTGCCATTGCCATCCAGCACAGCCACCGAAAGTTCAGAACATGAGTCTGAAAACTGAACAGAACAGGACTGAAAACTCCAAAATTGAGAACCAAAACAAGTCTTTTCTTTTCATCAGTTAATTATGATTAACAGCAACAGAGAAGATAATTCTAACAGCTTTTCTCTAGTTAAATGGTGATGATTAGGATCCATAATAGGCATAGCAGTTGAAAAGACAAGGTAGATTCTAGAGGCATTTCAAATAAGCAGGTATAACTCAAGGTTAAATGAACATTAAGCTTTGTTAGTTCTGGACTGGTTATGCTATTAATACAAACATGAACATCAAAAGTACAGCTCACTTCTGGAGAAAATTCATTCTTTGAAATATTATGTCAAATAGAAAATTTTGTTGGCATTCTGCCAAATGCAGAGTACTCATGGACCTGTATGTTAAAATATCCCCAAGGTAGTAGAAATGAGGGGAGAAATTAAACCTAATCCCTTGTCAAAGCCACAGGAATCAATTTGCTCACCAAGAACTTGAAGCACTGGCAGTATTTGGATTGTATATTCATAAATCAGAGTTTCAGATTTCAGTCATAGTGCAGTGCCTAGTGTTGACAAATTCCAGGATGAGTCATTTGGGATGGGTGACTGAAATAGAATAAGGCTAAAAGGAATGAAATTGATAAGGTTCAGGAATCTAGTTTAGGTTTGAGAATATTCCTCATAGACTCTTAAATTGCTAAAATTGAGTTGAGGAGAAGGACTGAGATAACTGTTGGAGTCATCAATGAACTCTTCAATGAACTCTGTAAAGTGACCAGGGCAATAGCATGTGATAGTGACTAAAGTATCATATATTTACATAAATTTAATCACCAATAGGATTTTCATTTTATTTATTTATTTTTTAAAGAAAGAGGCAGTGCAGTGGGCTGGAGGTAATAAAAAGAAATTCTGTTATTTCCCAGGCTACTTCTCACCTCTCAAATCCAACATGAGGAGTAGAAGCAAAGCAGATCTTTCTTGAGAGCTTACTTTGTCCACGAGGGGAGCAAGATCAAAAGAACACATGGAGGACAAAACAACAAATAGTTACACAAAGGGTATTTTGTGAAAAGTTCATGGTGGAAGTAAAGGGTAATTCCTTGGATCAAAGGCCCCGGTAACAGAATATGCAAAAGGAGCAGGAATGGAACGATGAGTTCAGGTAGGTAAGTATGGTAATAACATGAATGATTGATAGAGGAGTGAATGGAAGTGCACACATTTTGAAAGGTGACTAATATAACCACTCCTGGTACTGCAGACAAGGGAATTAATTTCAATTTGTCCGTATCATTTTTTTATTTTAAAAACAAAACAAAACAAAAATAATACAGAATTTCAAAAAATGGTAGGAAATTAACACTAGTTAGTATATTGCATACTGTTATCTTAGAAGTAGTTACTCAGGTTGCAAGGTTTAGGCATGAAAAAAATGATCAAACAATAAAAGAATGAGAGCACAAACTGTTCTTTTTGGTGAATTTAGACAGATCAGTAGTATAGTTATCCATCATGTATATATATATATATATATATATATATACACACACACACACATATAATGTACACCTATATACATAAAATCTTTTCCCTTCTTCCTTTTCTCCTTTCCTCTATATCAGTTGTTCTTTCCTTTCAACACTTTCTTTGTCTTTAATTTTTGCAATATCCATTGTACATTTTGGATCTTAATACTCTTTCAGTTTTTTTTACACAGGGGAGACAATCAATATTTACACATGTGAGTTTGATATATTTCATTTATGAGTATGGATTTAAGTTGCATCCACTTTCCAATAAAAGCCTCAAGTTGGTCCTTCTCTATAACTAATACTCCATTGTATAAAAATATCACATTTTTTAATTTTTTTTTTTTTGGAACGGGGGAATCAAACTCACAACCTCAAGCTTTCAGGCAGGTGCTTGTGCCACTGAGCTAAAAACCCCAGTCCTATTTTTCACATCTTTTTTATTAATTCCATGGTTGATGGGCATTGGGGTTGTTTCCAAGATTCAGCTATTACAAATTATGCTACTATAAATATGGGTGCACATATATTGTTGTGGAACAATGTTTTCAATTCTTCTGGGAAAATACCCAGAACAAGAAAAGCTGGCTTGAATGGGACCTCCTATCTTAGTTCCAAAGTGGTTGTACAAGTCTACATTCCCACCAACAATGGAGAAACATTCATTTTCCCCCACAGTCCCACTAACATTTGTTATTGGTTGATTTCTTGATGACAGCCATTGTTTCCGAAGATGGAATCTCAACGTTGTTTTAATTTGCATTGTTCGAATGTCCAGTGATGTTGAGCATTTCTTTATGTATTTATTTGCCATTTGTATTCCTTCATCTGAAAAGTACATGTTCATCTCAGATGCCCATTTTGGACTGAGTCTTTGAATTTGAGAGACTTGATGTTTTTCAGTTCTTTATATGTTCTAGCTATAAGTCCTTTGTCTGAGGAACAGTTGGCTAAAATTTTTATTTTTTGAAACTAAGTCCACTGCAAAATTTGTTTTGTGGTTTTCAAATAATACAAGATTACACCAAATTTAAAAGAGGGGTATATTTTAAAAAATTTTAAGTTTTTGGATTTTGGGTAATGTTATTGAAGACTCTATGATTGCATAGTGAATTTAGAGATGATTTATAACTGAAAATTTAGATTCAATCTTAGAATCATTAATTTCTACTGTTACTCAAATGCTAAAATATTTTTCCATTGAACTTAAAAATAAGCACTTTCAAATGCCCAGCTGGTTAAGTGACTTTTCTGAAATTTATTTTTGAAAATATATCCCTTTCTGAGGTGGTGTCATATAATTCATTGAGAAGAGAATACATGGCTTTTATTTACCCCACAGTTTATGATTATTATTTCTTTATTCATTTTACTCTATTTTTTACCTCTCCAGGTTCTCTTTTGGTGAACAGTTAGAACCACAAGGTGTTTTCACAAAACTCCACTGGTTTTAAAGGTCAACATGTAAATGAACTAATTAGGTCAATGCAAATCACTATAGCACTTTCTGTTTTAAAATCACACCTTTTAAATTTTTCCTCAATGAAATAATCACCCATATTGTTAACAGAGCTAGCATAACATTAAAACATATTAAGTAGTAAGCTCCCAAGATAAATAGAAAACTAATTTGCAGATATTTTACAATGATAAAATAATGCATAAAATTAGAAGATTTACACAGTACAATATTTACAGAATGGAAATGTAACCTCAGTGTTGAGAAGAACAGGAAATTATAAAATGGAATTGAAAGGAATCAAGGAAATGGAACCAACTTTTAATTTGTCTAAAAAAATTTCTTTCTGCTTTCCGAAATATTTTATTAAAATGGCAAATGAATTGACAATAAACTCAACTAACCCAACCCCAAAGGAAACAATAATTTGTATCATTTGAAGTATTCAAACAAATCATGAATTATGGATTTTATTGTTAGGTACTTTACATACTTATGTATATGCATGTCTATATATTTTTATGGATACCTTTGAGCACAATATAATAATATAAATTATTATATTAATAATTTAATATAAAAACAGCTCTTCAACCCTTTTGGTTACAGTGTAAGCAATTGTAATATTCTTCAGGAATCCCTAAATTACTTAAGATTCTTGGATATTTCTAAAGATGAATATTAAATATAACTATTTGAAGCTCATGGGTAAAGATCAATTTTAATATTTATTTTCACAATGGTTTGTATGTAAAAGTGATTATAGTAAATAAAATACTAATGATAATTTCTGTTTCTAATATCATATATAAACTACTGAACAAATCTTTCTCAGTCTTGTGTCAGAACATGAAACAGGGAAGCCCTTCTCTTCTCTCATACTTCTTTGAGCATTTCAAAGATACCAGATGCCTCTGTTCTGAAAATAATAAATATTTAAATTTTTATTTTGATATGCTAATGAATTGAACCCTAAAATTATAATAAAATTGACATAGCTTATTGCATGCTATCTGCCAATTTTTAACTTCTCTGTAGAAGACTCACTTCTTTAGAAATCTTTAGTATATTATTTTTTAAAGAGTGTAAAATTTAAACACAAATAACAAATGAGAGTAACTTCTAATGTATTAATTCATGCACCAGCAGCTGCCTCTTTTGCTATTAGAGTGTGCTTATGTTCTCAGTTTGGGTGAGAGAGCTCATGTGAGCACACTTCTCTTGTAAACGAGACAGCTGCTGCTGCATGTATTAATACATATCAAATGGCTGCAGAGTAAACACAGTGCTATAAATTACTTGAGGCTCTTTGCTGACGTGATGAACTCTGAGACTGCAGGAGAGCTGATGAGGTTCTTTTCCTTCTACATGACATCACTGCAATAGCAGAGATGGGAGATGGATGTCGTCACCTTGTTTCTGCTTACTGCTTACTGCTTACATCATCTGTAATACTATTCACATTTTCTGAGTTGATTCATGGGTATGATACAGTTGTCTTATTTTAGGAAGTATATGTTGCATGTTTAAGCCTCTCTCTGTGTCTCTGACTGTCTCTGTCTCTGCCTGTCTCTCTCTTCTTAAATCATAAAACAAAGGTTTGTGTGTTGCACCATTCTATACTTTACAATAAAAAATACTCACAATGAAGTCACAACAATATCATGGTGCAGTCATCACATGGTGACAATTGTTTTGTTTGTATCTGTTGACATAAAACAAAGACAATATGGTATGTAAATTGTGAAGCAGTTTCTGTATAAACTCGTGCTGGTCTTCATGCAAGGTTGTGGTTCTGGCAGGCTTTTGTGACAGTTCTTGTTATCAGGCACACATACATTCAAGAGATTTCTTCTTTCATAGCCTCACAGATTTATTCATTACTATGTTTGTATGATAGAGTTCGATAAAAGTGACTATTTTATTTCTGACAATTTTCCAAATTTCAGTGGCCCACAAGATTGTATTTTATTGGTTATTTCACTATCAACATACATTTGAAAAAAATAACATGCAATTAATGGAGCAAAGTAAGCAAATGTAACTGAAGCTCATTTCAAACCCTCTTCCAAATTCCCTGGGGACTTTGCCATGCATTTTTCATGGTGTAGAACGTCTTGAGTTTTGGTCTGCTTTGAGGCACCGTACGTACTTACCCTTGAAATAACTCAAGCAGAAATGTAGTTGAGAATGCCACTTTTAACCACCAAATATCAACCTTTTGTGTATCAGGAAGTGATTTAAGAGTGATTGAAGAGTAGGGGCACCTGGGCTGCCTAGATGAAGTCTAACATAAGAGCAGAGGGCTGCAATCATGCTGGGATTGGAGTTAAATGTTTGTCCCAAATGTAGTTTCCAGACTAGAAGATACCTAATGATCAACTCTGAAAAGTTCAGTAAAGAAAAGAAGAAACATGTCAATGAAGCATTCGCCAAGGCAGATAAATCGTCTGGCTTTCATGATATGAATTCACTATGGCTATTTTGTTTTTACAGGTGAGGAAACAGTGTTGGAGTTCAGTAGTTTTCCTTCAATGATACAAGCCATAAAATGTAGAGACAGTATTCTAACAAATTCAGCTATGACTAACTTAAATCTCATCATTTTCTACTATACTATGCTGCTCTTCAATAATTCTGCTAGTAAGGAAACAAAACTTTGTAAGTCCACCCACAGGCCTTCAAGACAGAATCCAACCTAAAGTTGGATGACTTTAATGAAGTTATATAAATAATTCATGCAGAGCAAAGAAACTAATTCTCTGAATATTGTCAAGGATAGATTATGGAATTTACTTGGGAATTAAAGACTTTGCCTGCTGTACCAATTTCATTAATTGACTGTCTTAGATGGACTCAATTTTTGTATGCTGTAGTTTTCCTAACTCTAAAATGAGAAGCACCAAATAAAAATTTGAAATTTCAGATCTTCATGAGGTAAGACAGAGAAACTTTTCCATATTAAAATTTCATAAATAACTTTAATAACCATAGGGCAAAATAAAGGTAGAAAAAGCAGATTAAAATAAGCTACGTTTCAGTGGCAGAGCACCTACCTGGGAAGCACGAGGTCATGAGTTCAATTCGAAGTACAAAAAAAAAAAAAAGCTACGTTTGTATAAGAACAACATTTTAAAATTTGACTTAATAGTAAAGACTTTATGGTCCATAGTGTTATGATTAATTTTCCAGTTAAGCTACACTGCTTTGTTCTAGTCAAATTAAAGCAATGACATATTTTATAGTTAAATTATAAAATGCAAAATAAAAAAGTAACCAAAAAGAGTATATATTTGCCACTCTGATAGTATTGTTTCTGAAAATTTTCATATTATATCTAGAAACATAACTTTTGAAGTTTAAAATCTATAATGGAAGGAACTTTAGGCATATGGTATAAAAATAATGGTTAATTGCATCCAATTCCTAATGGATTCAGTGCTTTATAATACTGGTTTCTGAAGAAATTGAATCAATATTAAATAATCTCAAAACTAACAAAAGGACTACTAATTGTGTAAGTGATCCCACAAGAGCAGGCTATGTATATCTACCCTAAGTAAATTAACTTTATCATTCTTCCAAGTCTTTTTATGAGGAAAGGAACCCTATCTGGCACTTTTTTTTCATGGACATATTCACCAATTGCTTTTGTTTGGAAATTACTAAGTATAATAATTAGTTGTACTTGGGGCTAGCTATTAACAAACATTGCTACTGACTGACAAGACAAATGGATTGCCCATGGAAATGTTCCATTCTCAAAATATTTTCAAATATAGTATATTTTTTGTAAAATAATATTATGCAGTATAATGCAAATTTATTGCCATTCAGACAACCTTCCAAATACACAGTTTCCAAGGGCACAGGGTATTCAAATAACGTTTTATTTAATTCCTCAAACATCTTGGTGAATCTGCCTAAATCCTACCTAAAGTACAGGTTATATCTTCTTGACTAAGTTTCCTTATTTTAAATTTTATCCCTTTGGGGTAAAAAAAACTACTTGGTGACCAAAGTTGGTGGAAGAAAGATAAAACAGTGTCTCAGGAATTTCTCATTGGCTGCTTAGGGAACAGCTGGAGGGACTCTGTCATTAAATGGAGCAGGACAGCTGGCAGGCTCTCTCTTCCCTTTGTTGTTTTTTTGTCTTGCTGAGTGACAAACCCTACCCTCACAGCACCTTTCCCTTGAAACCCTTTCTAATCTTTTGTAATACTCACCACTTTAGTAGGACAGAACTTTTCTACCCCATCATGAGCATCAACAAGAGGCAGGAAGGTTGCTTCTACTTCTTTAAAAAATCTTATGCTTTCAGATTGTCATTGACTGTCCTGATAATTCTGATAGCCTTTCCATGGGTTCCATACATTTTCCCTAAACTGTCCCTTCTTCTATTCCTTCTACCTTTAAAATTTCCACAGAGATAAGTATGAAATTTAGAAAGTAAAAAAGATGAATAAAATTGTCTTCTTTTACTGGAGATATTTTGGAAAACATCCTAAATTAATTTAAAATCTATGTAAAAAGAAACTGTAGACAATTTACAGAAATTCAGTTGAGGAATTTTTTTCTATTTTCTGATTAAAAACTATTTGAACACAGATTTATGAGTCATTCTCATTTTCAATAAGCTAGGATTACATTTCAATATTGATTTCACTACTATTTGGTTTTCTTTTATTTTTTTAGAAATTAGTATCTATTACGTATATCTTTGTAATAGCATTTTCTGGTAAGGTCACAGTTACTTTTTACTTTTGAATGGTCTCTCTGTGCAGAGGAAACATCTTTTATCAAGGATTGACTTGCAATGTAAGGATGAAAAACAAACCCTCCAAAATCACCATGTAGACTGATGGCTTGTTTTTCTTTAAACAACACTAAGCAAAACCTAGAATTTCCTATTTTCTTAAAAAGTATTGGAAGTATTAGAAAACTACAATGAATGAGAATATTCAATACGAATAGCTTACCTTTTGAACAAACTTTTATCATGTTGAATCTGTATCTTCATATAAGAAATAAGAACGTTGGTTGAAATGTTTTCTAATGTCCTTTTCTAATTAAAAGAAAGATCTCATCTTAAGCATCAGAAGTGGTTTATTTTGTTAGTTGGTTTTAACTCGACAGGAATATAGAATCATTTTTCGACATGTCGTTGAATTAGCATGTGAAATTTTGCATGTTCTTTCACAATACTTGGGTGATGATATAAGAAGGTCTTAAAAATATTTGCAATTTAGGAGAGTTCAAGTAAGTTTTCAGTTTCAAGGAAGCTACATATATTTTCCAAAAGAAAATTGGAGTTAGGGATTTGTTGGTTTCTCCCGGCTACTAGAGAAAAAAGTCTGCACTTGTCTTTGGCAATGGAACCTCACACCTATGTGAGATACAGAGATGCAGATCTGCATTACAATGTCTTACACAAGACCTTTCACATCCTATTAGGATGGATGTCTTTGGAATTAGGCTTTTAGAACAAAGACATCCTTCCTAATTTATTCATTGCCTTTTCAAAAAAAAAAAAAAAAAAACAAGAAAGAAAGAAAAACCTTTGAATGATAGAAAGAAATTCTTTTCAAATTAAGTAGTTCTTTTTATCTTTAGTAATAGTTTCTCCTTGAACTATAAGCTTCAGTGTATATGGGATGTCCTGAGGTTACTTGGATATAAAATTTTCTCTAAGCAAATTAGAACTCCCATTCCTGATTAACTGAAAGAGATCAGATACCAACAACCATCTTTATGCAGTCCTACAACCACTGAAAGATTAGCAAATAAAAGTGTTCACCATTACAGAATGATACATTTGCTTATTTAATTAAATACATTCATTGACACTCCTAAAGGAAAATGATTGCAAAAACATAAATTTATCCAAGTAGAAAAGGAAAACATCCAAGGATCTGAGAAATATTTCTTTGTTATTTTAAGATTTAATATTTGTCTTTGTACTATAAGGGGATAAGTAGAAATGCTTTTAGAAGATTAAAATAAGATTCTTAAATTATCAGTAAATCTCAATATTATGATAACTTTATATAAATTGTCAAAAACGGAATACTCTATACAGTAAATGACCTATATGTAAATTTTTAACATGAATAAAATTCTACTATGTTTATATGAAGCATACGAATGAGATAATGAAATCATAGCTCCAGAATATATTTGCCTACATCCTTTAGCTGCACACAGAATTGGTAGTACTTGTTAATATCATCTGAAGGTTTCCAATTTTGTTCGCAACTCCTGTTTTTGTTTTTTTTTTTTTTTTTTTTTTTTTTTTTTTTTTTTTTTTTTTTTTTTTTTTT
>RJWM01004873.1:0-97128 GCA_004363535.1 Dasyprocta punctata
CTTGGCACCTGCTGCTGCTTGACTGCTAATGAGTACTCACAGACACTGAAATGAAATGTACAAGTAGCAAACAAAGATTAATGAGACACATCAGAATCAGGCAATTCGGCGTAGCTTTGCGGTATATTTTTATACTGTGTGTGTGTGGTTATTATTCTATGGTACTGGTACATTTTCTGCTAGTGAAATTGTTCCCAGTTCCAGTGTTGGAGCCAGGAGTTTAGTGTTTCATGGAGTTCCCCCAAGAATTCCATGACTTCCACTTATGGCAATGGAATGAGGATGGGAGTATGGCAGAAGAAAGAGGGGATCCCCTGAAAGGGATGACATGCCCCAGACTGAGGCCTCATCTCTGATGCCCACCCCTGCCAGCCCCTGCTACCCCAGAGCAGGGTCCTGGATGCTCAAGATCCATCAAATGTGTCCTTTCTTCCACTCCCACTTCTGGCAACTGTGTCTGACCTGGATGTCTACAGCTGCTTCTGACTGCCCCCACCATGACCTTCCGATCTGGTCCCCACAGTGAACCAGGGGGTTCCTCGTATAACACAAATCTGCTCCCAGCATGCCCTGCATGGCTCCCCATCCTAGAGCCATCCCATTGCCTCTAGGGTAATGAAATGCTAAGTCCTTTTAGAGTGACTTGCAAGGGCTTCCATCTACCTGCTTCTCTCTTCCTCTCTCACCCCAAGTTACAGCACCCACTCCCCAGCATGGGGCAGTTCCTGAGCCCCCAGTCTTGCAAATGTGGTTCCCTCTGTCTTGAAAACTCCAACCTCTCTCCTCCTAGTTCATACACAAGTCTCTATTCTCTGGCCCTCTCCCTCTGTCTTTCTCTCCTTCTCTCCCTCCCTCCACATTCCCACACAAAATTGAGGTCTCCTTTAGAAGCCACTCCCAGGAAACAGACCCTTACACACAAGCCTGTCCATCTAACATGTTCCCACACTACCTGGACTCACTCCAGGGTCTCTGTGACACTGCAATAGCTTTTTGCTTGTCTCTCTCCCCACTAAGCTTGAGTACCTGGAGCTTAGAGACTGCCCTGCTGTCTCCAGTTGCTATGTACAGTGATTACTCAATAATACCTGTTGAATGGAGGGGGAGAAGGAAGGAAGGAAGGAGACAGAGTAGGTCAAGTTTATTTTGCTGATCTTACAGTCAGGTCAGGGCCAGATCTGGCATCTAGACAAAATTCATGTCAATTCAATAAATATTTCACAGGCAGCAGTTCCATCCCAGGCCCCTGCTGTGTCAGGCTCCTGTAGAGGTCAGAGAGATGAGAGGACGTGGGACAAGGACTCTCCTAAAGGGAGGTGAGCAGAAGAGCCACAGCCAGGGAAGGGCTGCAGAGGCGATCCCCACTCAGAGCCCCCGGAGCTTGCGGGAGGGAGGAAATGGAGCCGGTGGGTCAGGGTGGAGAGAAGCTTCAGAGAGGATGGAGTTTCTTTGTCTTCGAAAGTCTCGATACAGGTATCCTTCCCTTAGGAAAATGTCCATGCTTCCTCCTCAGAATGAGGCCACCATGTCCTTCCTGATGCACATCTTCCTTAGGAAATAGAGTTCTGTGTCCCAAGAGGCAGCAGAAGTCATATTAAGAGCACAGACTCTGGAGCTGCCTGCTTGGGTTCTAGTTTCTGCTCTATTCCTGTGAGCAGAGGAATGCTCATGGGAAAGTTACTCAGCCTCCTCGTGCCTCAGTTTCCTCACCTGGTTTGTAGAGGTGATGATGGTACTTCCTTTATGGCATGTCTGATGAATTGATATAGGTAAGAACTCAGAGTCTGGCCTGGCACAGGATATAGATTATTATACAAACATTTGCCCCTAGCCCTAGTAATTAACTGGTACATCTACCTACATCGCTTGCTCTACATTATGAGCTTTATAAAATTATAGTTAAAGCATATTTAACATGAACATTATCCTTTAAACAAATTTTAAAGGTACAACGCAGGGTTGTTAACTGTAGGCACACTGCTGTACAGATTTCTAGAACTTACTCGACTTGCTTCACTGAAAATTTAGGCTTCTTGAATAGCAACCCCTCGTTTCCCTCTCCCACTTCTCCTTACAACCGCCATCTACCCTGTGTTTCTCTGAATTTAATTATTTTAGACACCTCATAGAAGGAGAGTCTTGCAAGTATCTGTCCTTCTGTGATTGGCTCGTTTTACTTAGCATCTATGTTGTCACATATTGCAGGATTTCCCTTCTTTTTTAAGGCCGAATAATATTTGATTATACACACACATACACACACATATTGCTTTTTTATGTCAATTCATCTGTCAATGGGCGTCTGGGTTGTCTCCACATCTTGGCTATTGTGAACAGTGTCGCGATGAACACAGGAGTGCAGACATCTCTTTGAGACCCTGTTTTCAATTCTTTTGGATAAATACCCAGAAGTAAGATTGCTAGATCATTCACTAGTTGTATTTTTGTGTGTTGGAGGAATCGCCATACTGTTTTCCACAGTGGCTGCACCATTTTGCATTCTCACTGGCAGTGCACAGGGTACCGATTTCTCTGCCCAGGACCTCACCATCAGCCCCTGGCTCTGGTTCCGCCTGTGGTTCCCTGACTCCTCACACAAGTGCTGTGCGTAACGCGCCCTGGGAAGGTGGGAGGCCAGCAAGGCCGGCCATGCTGGGAGTGGGCAAGTCAAATCTTTGCAGAGAGATTCAGAGTTGCTCCTGGTGTGTCAGCCTGTGCCTGGACCATCCTGTCCATGGGATGTCTCAGTGGTGAGCAATGACAAGCCTCCCCCTTTGTTAGTCCCTTTGAAAGGCACTGCTGGGCCTGGGCACAGCCCCGGGGCCATTTGGTGATGGCTCAGAGAATCTCTGGCTGCTCTGAGGACTTCCAGCACCTGGGGTATAGATGGAGGTCTGGCAGGAGTGCTGAGGGTGGACCCAGGAGGCGCAAGAAGGGCTAAGTGAGTTGGAAGGGCCATTGGGCTAGAGCTGAAGCCAGTGGCCATCAAGGAAGCTGGCCACTGGAGCAGGTCATGTGTCTATGGCCGGGCCACCCTCTAAAGCCGAGTCCTTGTGTGACTGGAGATAAATAATTTCCTTCTTAAGATTTTTCCTTATCCTGTGCAGCTTAGGGCAAGAGACTGCCCGGACTGCAGGAAAGGGCATGGGGATCTGAAGTGAACAGTCTAGGGTTCAAATCCTGGCTCTGCTGCTTAACTAAGCTCAGGCCCAGTGAGGCCCCCAAGTCTCTTGATGTCTGCCCCGCCCGTCATGTTGGCACTGATGCAAATTGTGCACCCTACCAGGGCTGCCGTGGGACTGAGATGATGCTGAGGAAGGGCCTGGTGTCTGTCTCCTGAGCCTGGTTACCCTGTCGTCCCTCTCTGTTATTATGTTTTGGGGTCCCAAGAACCCCAAGGCTTTTCAGTGTGCTCAGGCCCTCCTGGCAGGGACAAGGACACGCTTGGCATGGAGGCTCAGTCAACAGCCAGTGCTGGTCAGGAGCATCTACCTCTGAGCAGCCCCCATCCCGTGTCAGGGACACACCCATTGCGAGATGGAAAAACTGAGCCACAGGAAGAAAAAATGACGCGCTTAGGTGGTTCAGCTTTTTATAGACAGGTGAGTTATTCCTGTGAGTGCAGTGATCACTGTTGGTTGAAGGTGCTGCTGAAATATGGATGCAAAAGAGCGTCTGCTCCACCCCCTACCCTGTTCTCCTCCAACAGAGAAGGCCCCGCCAGCAAAGAGAGCCGCCCTGCGGGTCCCACAGCCTGAAAAGGTCACCTCCATGCTTTGCCACTGGGCTTTTTTTTTTCTTTCCCTTCTGTAATGCTGTTCTCCAAACTCTGCTTGGTCACATCCCCCCCATCCTTCACAGCTTGTCCTCCAGCAGGTCCCCTGGTGTGTGGTCACCCTTTGCATACCCCTCAGCTGTGGCCACCAAAACACATGCTAAGCTCAGTCCCCACTGCTGGCCTCAGTCTCTCGTCACCATCAACGTGCACTTATATCACTCTGGCCTGGCATGGGCTCTGCCCTCCCAGCCTCCTGGTCAGCCTGGTCCATTGAGGCCAGTTTCAGCCCAGCCTGGAGGTGGGGTTACAGGAGCCACCTCACCTCTGGCTCAGCTTCTCTGTTTTCCTTCCGTCTCGGCTTTTGCTGCACTGGGCTGGGTCAAGATCTGAGAGCTATAATTGCAGCATGTCTGTGTGTGTGTGTGTGTGTGTGTGTGTGTGTGCACGTGCATATACATGTGCCTAAAAGAGTAATAAAGAAAGAGAGGGGAGGGGAAGGGGATGGAAGGGGCCCATGTCAGGCTACACCCTCCACGTCAGGGTCTCCAGGTGAGAGTGAAGCAGCCCGTGTTCTCGTTACTGATGCTCCTGTGTGACCCTCACACGACGCTCAGCCTGCTGAGTAGCTGGGGCTGCCAGTTGCTCAGATCTCAGCATATCCCACCTGTGTCACCTACCAGCATCCACGAAGTCCCACTGATAATCACAGAAGCAGCAAGCATGTAGAGCCTTTCCCATGCCCCTTTATACGTGTGATCTTAAATCACACCCACTGTTTGAGATAGACACATACTAGCCCCATTTTATGGATGAAATAACTGAGGTTCTTGGGAAGATCCCATGACCTAGCAAGCAAGGGGGACAGACCCACAGCCAGCCTGCCTGGCCCCCCAGGCCACGCCTGTCTCTATCCAAAGACTATACTCCTCTCTGGCCTAGGATTCTGGACTCTTGGGTGGGATGTCTTGGCCCCGCCACTGGCTGCCATGTTGGGGATATCAGGGGAACAGCGCCTCGGTTTCTTGTGCTTCAGACTGGCTTCAGAGTCACTGTCCTGTGCTGAGAACCTGTGCTTGGTGATCTGGGTTCTCTAGTTCCAGGACGTCCTCATTTTGACTCTAGGATCACAGATTCTAGGGTCCTGGGACCGTGTGAGCCCACCTCTGTGGGCCCCACTTAAATGCAGGTTCCATGAGGACGTCCATCTCAGTCACATGGGCTTGGCTATGTGACAGTGCCATGCACAGCTGGAGCCTGCCACGGGACAGGTGCTTAGTAACTACTGACCGAACGACAGATCCAATGCCTATTCTGCCTGCTTCTACAGTTTGTGCTCGTCCTCTGGCCAGAGTCCCTGCCCTAAAATGTGTCCCATCACCCAGGCAGTATTATTTAATGAGCCTGGACCAGACATCCTCCTCTGTGAGCCTGCGTGGCTCCGGATTGGCAACATGACTCCTGAAAGTCTCTCACCTCGTCGGAGGCCCTCTGTTCCCCCAGAGCACTAGACACAGAGTCTGAGCACCACACCCAGCCCATTCCTGCCTCAGAGCCTTCTCACTGGCCACTCCTTCTGCCTGAAAGGCTCTTCTGCTCTTCCCCACTTCCTCTAGGCCTGAGCTCAAATGCTGCCCACCCCCCGCCCCCGAGAGAATCCTTCCCCGTCACCTCCTATGCTGCTTTCTCTTCCCTTCCTCGATTTCTGTTTTCTTCCCCTGGTCTATTACATGACATATTTCATTTCCCCAGCTAGAATTTAAGTTCCAAGAGGGCAGAAGTGTTGTTTGTCTGATTCGGTGCCTAACCCCTAGGAGTTACTCAACAAAAATTGATTGAAGGAGGGAGGAAGCAGGGGCGGAAGATAGGGCAAATCTTCATGGGGCTGTCCCTGCCTAAATTCCGGTGTCCAGGTGCTGGGCCAGCTGAGGCAGCTCACAGCCAACTCTGTCTGAACTCCACCAAGGCCCAGGATACTCCCTGGGGCGCTGCACTGACTGCCTCCGCTGTGTGAAACCAGTCCAGAACGGAGCGATCTAGGGTCTCTTGTGGATGCCAAAGCGGGGTAACGGAGCCAAAGCTGGTTGTGCTCTGTTGAAATAAGACCTGCTGCTGAGAAAATGTACCCATTCTCCATGGCAGGCTGCTCGAAGCCCAGGCTGTGTTGCTGGCCCTCAGACAGCTGAGCAAGGAGAATTCTGCCTGCAACGGGGAGGCGAGGGGAGTGGTGGTCTGTGTGATCCACCCTGGCTTCCCAAAGGCTGCTGTACTCACATCTCCCCATCCTGCCCAATGGCGCTAGCTCCACCACAACTCTGCAGTCCCTCGCTCTGACATTCATGGCTCCTGCCCTAGCCTCACCCGACTCCTTTACCTCCTTCCTCCCCGCACGTCCGGACACAGTTTCCCTGTGTCCTGCTGTCTGCTCAGAAAGCGGCCCAAAGTTCCTCCTCCAGGAAAGCCTCAGTGACCACACCCACCCATGAGACCACTGCCTGATCTGTGCCCTTCTGGCACTCCTGGACTCTCCCACTTCTTGGGAATGCTTAGGCATCAATGCGTAGCTACCTGTGCATGTGGGGAGTCCTGGTAGGCAGAGGTGAGGACAGAATTTAAACACCGTGTCCCTCTGTCTACCCCGGGGTGACCAAATGAACATGAATGTGTCTGGCAAACTAAAGCGCTGTCCTGCCTTAGCCAGGGCGCCTTTATCTCTGGCCTGAGCTCTTGGACCTGTCTTCCTAGGGACCCCTGGCTCTGGCTCAGCTTCCCCACCAAGCCTGGCATGGATGTGACTGCTCCCTTCTCAGGGACCTTGCCACCCCTCGCTGATAGGGTCCAGCCTGGAAAGACTGTGCCTGCTCTCACCTCCCTGCCTTGGCTCGGTCCACTACCTCTGTTGATCTGGTTTCCCTTCTCCTCCTCCTCCTCCTCATCCTCCTAGAACTGCACATCATCCCAGCTTCCTTTGGGATTCCTTGAGCCCTCTAGGCATGTCTGGCCTCTTGGAGCCCTTCACTGTCCGTCCGCATGCACTAGCATCTGTATGTCATTCCTTGCTTATTTGCAAAGGGCCTCTGTGGCTTTCGATTTGGGCTTGACAGCAACAGGGGCTGCAGTACAGGTTTCTCTCCATGATATGCTGAGCGCTGGGCATATTCTCTGCACTGCGCCCAGCACCTTATAAACCTCAGTTTATTGAGGTCCAGCCACAGTCCCAAGAGTGTCATTTTCCCTCTGGCAGAGCCGAGGCTTGGAGATGCTAAGGGGCTTGTTCAAACTCACATGGCAGTATGTGACAAATCTGGGCTGGGGACCTTGTTCTGGCTGATTGCAAAACTTTCCTTCACATTGCATGACTATGACAGAGGCGAAAACTGCAGACCTCTTTCTAAAACTCAAATGTCAGTTAGCTGCCGTGGATGTTTTATTTGTTTGTCTGTTTTTTTGCCCAGCGCTTCCCATGGGGGCTGCCATCTCAGGCCCAGTGAGCAGCAGGCTAGTGGATGAGGGCCCATAGTTCACTGCATACCTATCCACCCTCCCCCGGCCTGCTGTGAGTCCCCTCCAGGCACCCTGCCCAGGCTGAGATCCAGGCTGGACATCATGCATGCTTCTCCGCAGGACCTTTAAGAAGCGGGCTGCCCATGTATGGGACTGCCAAACCACCTCCCATCCCTGACATCCAGGCTTCAGATCGATAAATCCATCTCCCACTCTCCTCTCTGGGCCATCTGTTTTCCCTGGTGGTCCCTGGGGAGTCTGCCAGGCAGGCTGAAAGCTCCCAGGTCGGAGAGAAGAAGCTATTTGGGAGCCATCTGTTTGTGAGGTGCCTCCGGCTGAGGTTCCGCAGCAGAGGGAAGCAGCTCAGGCGGTGAGGGGCTGCCGGGAGGGAACAGCAACTCAGGGCCTGTGAGCCACCTTGATCTTCAGGTTCAGGGCCAGGTGTGCCAGCTCTTCCCCAACTCCGCCAGATGGTAAGATGCCTGACATCTTGCCACTGTTTGGACATGTCACCGGGGCGGAGGATGCCAGAGGGAGCAGAGAAGATGGTCTGAACCTGGCCAACTCCCCCACCCAACTCCTTTTAATACACACACACACACACACACACACACACACACCCTTAAAATTGGGTTGCCAGTGACAACCTGGCAAATCATCTTTTTATATTATTCTTAGCCCCTTTGTTGCCATAGCAACTGAACAATGCTTTTTAAATATAGCAGTTAATTTTTTTTCAGCCTCAGCAACAAAGTTCTGGTGCTGTCCAAAAGGCCAATGACTGGTTTCTCTCTGGGGGGCAAATCTCTCCATGGTTCTTTCCCCAGAGTCAGACCCAGAATGTGAGCTGGGTGTCTGGAGGCTGCCAAGGACCTAGCCACCCTCTGGAGCCAGAGTGTAGTCGAAAGAACTGGGTTCTAGAGTCAGCAGCCCTGGGTTCAAATCCCCACCACCCAAAAGCTTCTACTTTTCCTCTTCGAGCTTGAGTATGTTCATCTAGTCATTGGGGATGTCAGGGTCTGGCTCACAGATTCCAGGGAGGCTTAATCAAGCGGAAGGAGGTATGGTACACCGGGGAAACACTCCGAGAATGCATCTTTGCCTCCTTTCCTTTCTTCTTCCCCTCCCCCATGCCTTCTCTCCCTTCCCTCCTCACCTCCCTCTCTCTTTTGCCTTTTTCTTGTCCCATTCTCCCCACTGCCTTGAATTATTGATGTTAAATTCCCAGCCAGTAACATCAGAGGGTTAAAATCCATAAGCAGCTTCCCTCCTGTCTCCCCTCAGATCGCCCCCACCCCAGCTGGTGAGCTCATCGGAGTCATAAATCATACATCCAGACTTGAGAACCCAGGGCCCTGTGGTCCAGCCTCTGAGCAGCCCAGGCAGGAGCCGGCTGGGCTAGGTGTCTTCTGGATGGGCTGTTTGGCTCTGGAGCCATGAGCAAAGTAGGCACCCTCAGTGCCAGCTTGTCTGGGAAGGGCTGCTGGCAGCATGCTGCAAGCCCCATCAGGAAGTGCTCCCTGGCCCGGTGGCTGGAGGCATCGTTTCTGGTGCTATCAGCTTCTTGGCACCCTCCCCCCGTCACCCCTGCACATCTCCCAGCCCCTCTCCCAGGCTTACTCACCACTCCTTTTCTGTGTATCCTAGAGCTCAGCAAAGTTTCTAAGGCTCAGAAACAGTCAAAACATGACATGGGCCACCCGGAGGTCGTGAGTTACCTGTCACTGATGAGTTCACCTAAAGATGGAACGTCCAGGGGACAGGAAGTTGTGGGATGGATCGTAGTATTAGGTTACAAACTGCATAAAATCTTGTCTCAACCCATGAACCTCTAATGGAAACACTAATATTGAAATCATCGTGTACTTTTGCAGTAGTTCGGGCACCGATTATTATCCTCATTTACAAAAAGGAAAAAAGTTAACTTACTCAGGATAGTTTCATTAATGAAAAAGCTGACACTGGATCCAGGAATCTATATATCCAAGTCTTCAAGTTCAACTTTCCTGGAAGCTGCATGAAAGATTTATTGAGTAGTAAGTGAGTGGGCTTTCTGCTGAGCCCCAGGCAGGTGACTGAGGCCTGTGACAAGCAGGCCACTCTCTGGGAGCTGACAGTCTTGTTCAGGGGCCAGTGGTGGACACAGAAAGAGAAAATGCACCTCGGGGGTGCAGGAGTAGTGAGGACTGAAGGATGCTCTGGCCTGCAGGCAAGTGGGGGGTGGGAGGAATTGATGCGAGAGGAGCCCAGTGCCTGATCCTGCCCAACCCGTAGCAGGCCACTGGCTCCCAGAGGCATTTTATGCATTCCTTTATTTAGTCCTCTGAGCAGCTCTTCAAGAACAGCACAGCATCCAGTTTTGACAGATGCTCTGCTGAACTGATCCAGGTCACACCGCTCAGCAGTGGAGAGACCTTGTGTGTCTGACACCATGACTCCCACGTGGGTAGAGGAACAAACCTGCCTGCAGCATCCGGAGGGCGGAGGGTCTGGCTGTCCATCCCAGTTTCCTGGGAAACCATCCAGCTAGGAAGTGATGGTGGGCAGGCCTGGCTCTGTCCCCCGACTCAGCAGAGCTCTTTGGTGCTCCTCTCCCTGGGGAGGGGTATGGAGGGTGGGATGCTGGCTGTGGGGGAAAGGGTTGCACGTCTTGTAAGGATCGGCTCTGGCTGTGAAACCAGAGATGTGGGCAGGTCCTGCCTCTGTTCCTGTTTCTCTGTGGCCCCTGAGGCAGGTCAACCAAGGACACTGGTTCCCCTTCTTCGCTCAGGAGGGCAGAGCACCCCTTGCCCTGCCTGTCTCACGTGCGCCTCTGCCATCGTAGCAATGACCATGACCATCTGCCTGAGAACGTCAACCAGCCGCAGGCATTCACTGTCCCCTTTTCTGCTTTAGTTTTCTTTATAGCAGTTACACACTCTGACACTCTGTGCCTCCTCGTTGACCTATTACTGCCTGTCTGAGCCATGAGACTGCAAGCCCCAGGAAGGCAAGGCCTAGGCTCTTCCGGGCTGTGTCACTGGCACCTGAGGGGATGGAGCACAGTTACTGGATGAATGATTATTTGGCCAGGGGTGAGGGGACATCTTCATCTTCCCAGGCCTTGTCTGCGCCTCCTCTTAGCACCAGTCACTGGGCATCATAATTGCATGTGTGGATTCTGTCCCTCATACCCTGAGGGGTCCCTGTGGCACCGCACAGAGCTTGGTCTGGAGGAGCTGCTTGGTGAATTTGTTGTTGGTGGTGTTTTTTTGTTTTGTTTTGTTCTGTTTTTTTGAAACAGTGATCAGAGCTCTCTCCTTGTGGTGCCTCTGTTTTCCCATTTGTACACCGACAGGGTGGTCTCCCTAGAGGCTCAACACACCTTCCTTCGGTGACATTCTGGGATGCGCAGCTGTGGGCTGGCGTCCCCGCACCTGCACTTGGTGTGTCTGGTCCACTGTTTCTGCTCAATGCTTGTACCGACTTTCAAGGTTGGCACTGCCCAGAACCTGCCTTCCCCTTGATGAGCAATTAAAGCCCCAGAATAGCCCATTGTTTAGAATCAGGTGCCCGGACCCTGTGTTTATCTCCAGTGTGCTGCATGGGCTCAGGTCCTTGCCAGACACGTGGTGGGCAGCACTGGAGCTGCTCAGGTCACTGGGCTCTGAGCGGCAGTGTCTTTGGCCTCAGGAAGAGTCAGCCCCAATGCTGCAGGAACTGATGAGGAACAGGTGCAAGAGGAACCAGCCTTCGCCAAAAGCAAATGCATTTGCAAACGAATTTTCTATGTCCCCACAAAGACCCTTCGAGATAAAGCCCCATTTTACCGCTGGGGAAACTGAGACTCAGAGAGGTCATCTGCCCATGGAACCACCTCAAATTTACAGAGGTTCTGAGGGACAGAGCAGGGATCTGAACACAGGACTGTCTGGTCTCAAAGCCCAAGGTTCCCACTATCCCAGTCGATGTCCCAGGCAGTGGGAATGGTCTGCCATCATTGGTCCACAAAGCTGTAGCCCTGAAAGTACCACTATGGAATGAGGGGGACCCTGCCCTGGATGGTGTCATGAGGACTACATTTGTACACCACCACCACTGTGCTTGACTTCTGGCCTCTGGTAGGCCTCCCCTCACCCCTGCCATCCTGCCAGTCTTGTCAAATCTCACATCCTCTCTGGAGGCCATGGCAACCTCATTAGGATGGAAGCCTGGGTGTTACAGAGTCAGAGAAGCCAGAAACTTCAGACCAACTGTGCCCATGGACAGGGCGGCACTGGGAAGCCAGCTCAGTGGGGCGGGGTTAGCAGATCAGAGAGTCCAGAGAAACGGACTGACGAGGCTGCCAGGGACTCATTTTTTGACTTCAGTTTCCTTGTCAGTGAAATGGGAACAGAGACAGTGCCTGATACAGCTGTCTTTGGGATTCAGTGAAATGATTCATGTCTGATTCTCAGCGGAGCCTCTGGCAGGAAGCAGGTCTTAGTAAGCTAATGCCGGCTGTCAGCAGCCCCTGGGCTTGGGGAGCCAGGCCTGGGGTTGGGGCGGGGCTGTAGACCAGCACTAGCAAATAGGCTGGATGCAGAGACTTTGAGTTGTTCTTTCTCTGCACCCAGGACCCTCTAGGAATGCACATGCATGAGTTGCGCTTTTTCATTTTCATCATGAAAATTTGTTCTTGCCCTCAGTTCTCACTTCTAGACGACACAACTCTGCTGGGTACGGGCAGCAGTGTTCTCCCTGCTCTCCAGGGCTCTCAGCCTAGTGGAAGACCAGGGACTCCAGAGAATCCTGGGAGTGGCACATCACAGCTCGGCTCCAAGAAACCCCAGAGGTCCTGAAAAATCCCTGCAAGGGGCAGCCTCAGGGTGAGCTATGGAGAGTGATATAAAATGTGTCCTGCTCAACTGTCACCAGAGCACTGCACCTTCCTTTGACTTACATACTGGTCTCTGTGTAAGGTGGTTTTTTTTCTTTGTTTCTTTGGGTTTTTTGTTTTGTTTTGTTTTGTTTTGTTTTTTGTGGTACTCAGAACCAAACTCAGGACCTTCACACTGAGATTCATCCCTAACCTTTTAAAAAAATTTTTTTTTGACACAGGGTCAAATAGCAAATATTTTAGGGTTTCAGGCCATGGTCCTTTTATACCAACTACTCAGCTTTGCTGCTGAAGCACAAAACAGCCACAAATATTTTGTAAATGATGGGTGTGGCTGTATTCCAATAAAACTTTATTTATAAAAGCAGGCCATCAGCTGGATGTGGCCCACAGGTGTCATTTGCCAACTCCTGACATAGATGTGTCCCCATTTTCGTTGCTGTTCTAGCCCTTTCCTATCTTAGCACTTAGAATTGCTTGTAGTGTTCAGTGTTTTGTGACTATAAATAATGTTCCATGGAATTTGCTTCATGTTTTTCCTTTGACTATATTCTGGGACAGTAAGTTTGGGGTAAGATGGATGTAGGCTTTCATCCAGGATGCAAGTAAGTGAGTCTGGATAAGTTCTTCTTTAAATTGCCCATTTTGTTATCTATAGAAACGATGAAAAGATCAACTACACAGGATTGTCAGGAGGGTTCTGTGTGATCCCTTGTTCTAGAACCTTGCACAGTGCCTGACATATGGAAAAACTTAATATATCTGTTAAGTTGCCTCAGTTACTAGGGTCTTGGAGTACTGGGGAATAGATAGCATGTTTAAGAAAAGAGAGAGAGAGTATGATATAGTGCCTACTATGTGGTAAGCCCTAAAAAATAATTGATGGATAAATTACTGAACAGGACTTTGAAGTCAAACAGGTCCAGTTTTGTCATTTGCTACTTATGTGATCTTAGATAATGCATTTTTCTTTCTATGATTCACATGACTCACCTTCTGTGTTAGTCACGTTCCCATCCCTGGAACAAAATACCTGACTCTTGCAATTTGAAAGAGAAGAGGATTATTTTGGCTCATGGTTTTGGTGGGTTCAGTCCATGGTTGGTAGGCTCCAAGGCAGAATCTGCATGATAGAAGGGCCTGGCAGAGGAAAGCTGCTCACTTCAGTGCAGCCAAGAAGCAGATAGATATAGACAGAAGGAACAGCCAGGGACAAGAATACACACTTCCAGGTCATGCCCCCAAGAACCTACCTCTTCCAGTCAAGCCCTACCTGAGAACAGTGAGACTTGGGGGGCATTTTAGGTTTAAACCATAGCAACTTCTTTCTCTGAAAAGTGCATTAAATGAATAGAGACATCAACAGGTGCTCAAAGACAAGGACACTGTAGCATGGGTGTGATGAGGTCAGGCTGCTCACCCAAAGATTCATTGTGAGAATTAGATGAGATGAGGAATAAGCAGGACAGTCTGTTGGTTTTTGGGTCTTGATGGGGTAAGCTAGGCCCAGGGCCAATTTCAAAGCAGCTGCATGCCACTGCTTGCACTAGCACTGGGGAGGAACTCTCTATGTGGATTCTCTGGGGTCCATTGCTCAAGCAGCTGTGTTACCTCCATGGAGCCCAGTCTATTTGGGGGCCAAATAGAGAATTTGCCTTCTCATGCAGCCTTTTAGCTTAGAAATAGAGCCTGGACTATTCAATAAGCCATGTCCCTGGTAGAAGGACCCACATCCCATAAGAAACAACACTCAGCACAGATGAGCTGGCCATCAGATGAGCTCCATCTGGGTGAACTGCTGTTGACCTTATTAAATTCATTGTCATCATCACCATGGATGGGGGCCAGGAACAGGAGTCTTTACGTCCTCCACACGACATTTCATCTACCCAGCTTTCTTGCAGGGTACATGTGAGCAACCCTATTTTACAGATGAGGAAACTGAGGCTGTGCACAACTAGTAAGTAACAGGATGACAAAGTGAGGACTTGAATGTAAGTATCTGACTCTGGAGTGTAGGATCCTAACTATTGACATGACCTACCAGGCCATGGACATAAAGTTGCCTGGAAGAGATAAAAAGGGCCTTGAGGCCTGGAATGACTGTCACTTCCCACCGGAATTAGGAACTTGGGATTTCTTGGGGCCAGACCTCCAGCTATCCTTCTGCCTGTTTATCAGTACTTAAAACCCAGGTGCTTAGTCGAGTGCGGTGGCACACGCCTTTAATCCCAGCACTCGGAAGGCTGAGATACGAGGAACGTTGTGAATTCGAGGCTGGCTTGGGCTACAATGCAAGCGCAAGGCTGGCCTGAGCTACATAGTGTGACCCTGCCTCAAAAACCTAGGGCTGGGAGTTTGGCTCAGTGGCTTCAGTGCCTGTCTGGCAGGCGTGAGGCTGTGAGTTCGATCCCCAGTGCCAGGGCAAAAAAAAAAAAAAAAAAAAACAGGTGCTTACATCTTACTCATGAAGTATTGCACCCTCTCAGCTATCTAACATGTTTCTCAGAGATCTCGCTGGTGTTGGGTGTTGTGCTAGCTACTGGGAATTACCTAACTCAATGCCATTCACGGAGAATAAGAAGTACAACTCAGCCTTACTGCATGCCGGTACTATTCTAGGCATTGCTCATGGATTAGCTCATTTAATTCTCACAGCAACCCCATAGTAACTGTTATTATCATCTCTTTATAGATGAAGAAATTAAGGTACAGAGAGGTTCCGCAATTTTCTCAAAGTTCCACATCTAGTAAGTATCAGTGCCAGGATTTGAACTCTAGCATTTTGAGATCAGAGTTCATGTATTCAGCTGCCCTTGCACTGTTACATCTCTCTAGTCTCTGCCTCGTAGACTTTAAAGTCTTTCTTTTCTTCCCTTTTTCTTTTCTTTTCTTTTCTTTTTTTTTTGTGCATATTTGTGATACAGAATAATGATGTTCATTGTGGGGGATTGGTACACGCCTATGACATATCTTGGTCATTTTTCAATTCCTTTACCCCTCTTCTCTCTTTTCTTTACTCATCCCCTCATCCCCTCTCCCAAGATTCTGTCTTAAAATAGGCAGGTTAAAATAACACCAGTAGTGTTTTAAGTCCATTTCATTTGCTGAGTGAGAAGCAACTGGGCAGTGAGGATGTTTATAAAGTACTTGACATCACCCAGGCAGCAGGAAAGAATCAAGGTCGTAGATGGGATCTTGGACCATGGTGTACCTTGGTGTCAAATCACTGTGGGCCCCCTGGCAAGACCAGTCCCCTGTCAAGCTTCTACTTCTTTATTTACAAAATGAATCTTTATCATCTATTCTATCTACCTCCAGATATTTCTGTGGAGGCTAAATGAAATAGGTAGAAATAAGACTTCAAAATGAAAAATAAAAATCACTGGGCCGCAGTTTGTTATTGGACCAAAATGAAAAATTTGGTATGAGACTTGCCTAGCAAACACAAGGCCCTGGCTTCTATTCCCAGTACCAAAGGGGTGGGGGAAGAGAGGAAGGAAGGAAGGAAGGAAGAAAGGAAGGAAGGAGAAGAAGAAGAGGAAGGGAAAGGAGGGGAGGGAGGGAAGGAGGAAAAGAGGGAGGGTGGGAAAGAGGGAGGAAATTTGGTGTCATGAATGAACAAATGATTTTACCAGACCTGCAATTTGACTCTGTGAATGACAAATGAATCCCTTCAGGCAATCTGTTGGTGTTTTCAAGGTTCCAATAAGACTTTGTATCTTTGACTACACCTCATACCCCATGCCCCTTTAATTATCTCCATCTGATTTTGTGTGAACCTCCAAGACTGACTTAGCAATCATTTATTAATGTCTTTTGGAGACAGGCCTTCTACTCAACTCTGTGGGGAGACAGAGCCCCTAAGGGGCTCATGGGCTAGGAAAAGAAATGGTAATAATAATGGCATAAAAAACAATGACTACTGATTATTGAGCATTCACCATATGTCAGGTGTTATGTTAAGATTTTCTATATGTTACTTCATTTCGGTGAATTACAAAAACTACTGTCCCTATTTTACATCAGGGAAAAAGGTTAAATAACGTCCCCCAAGTTCACAGAACCCTCAAGCGATAGAGCTGGGCAGGAACCTGAGAAAAGCCTGTGACCTCACATCAGTCCCTTGTGAGGTAGGAAAGACTGTGTCCTCTCACAGAGGGGCAGGGCAGGCATCTCTGGGTTAGTAGGGAAGGAGAGGGTAGTGATGATGGCATTGTGGTTTGTAGGGATGGTGATGGCACTGATGAGGAGGATGGGAGCCATGCTGTTCATTTGTTGAATTTCTGCCCCGTGCCAGGCTCTGACCTGGCTGCTTCCTAATATCTCATTTAATTATCATAGTAACTTTCCAATGTCAGGATTATCCTCTCCACTTACCCCTGAGGTACTCAGAGCTTCAGACCCACCCCAGGGCACGCTGCCCTCTCTGCAGAGCCCCGGCCCTGGCCCCTCCCCACTCTAGTCCTTCAGACCAGGAACATCCCAGAGATGCTCCTTATATATCTGTTGAATGAATATTGAATAGATGGGTCCCCCGGGGCTTAAAACCTTAAGCCCAGGAGAAAAAAATGATGTCTTGAATGAGTACAGGTGTATCTATTATTTAAATCTATGTGGTAGTGCTATGATTACTAAAATGCAAGCTGATTGCAAAGCATTGTGTTCCTTATAGTTTTGTATTGTTTATTTTCTCAATGCAAAGACGCTTTAAGTGTGCAGTTACCATCAGGAGGAGTTTTGAGTAACATTTGTACACAAGAGGGGCTTGCGTGGTTCCAATGCTGCCAGTGTCCCTGGCCCACACTGCGCCCTGCAAGTGCTTTGCCGGCTATCTGCAGAGTGATCCTGTGGAAGAGGGAAGCCAGCCTCCAGGCTGGGGATGGGAACCCAGGGCCTTGGTCCTGGGGCTACCATGCCTTTCTTACTAAACAAAGTCAGAGCTCAGTGACTTCATCTCCATGAGACCTGACACCAGCTTCCCAAAAAACTATTGGATGCACTTGTGAATGAATAAGAGATGGAGGGAAGAAGGAGTGAATGGCTCTGATCAGTGCCCCGGAACCCACGAGGGCCTTTCCCCTGGTAGTACAGGAAAGGAAGACTCTGAGGCCAAGCAGGCTGAGAGTGCCTGAGGTCTGCGGGGATGAGCGACTGTGACTTCCACTCCGTGGGAAGTGCCGAGGCTGTGGCTGCGTGCTGGGAACCTGGCTCCCACGCTACAGTCACCGTGCTGGGAAGAGGGCTGTGCACTTCATTTGGGGATGCGTTTTTCAAACTCAACTGCAAGCTGAGAGATGGTGATGGATAGTATTCTCACTCCTCTCCTTCTCACAGGTCCCCCTCCTGCGCAGTCCTTGGAATCTCTACACATCTCCCCCACGATGTTACAGCTGATGTCTGACAGGTAAGCTCTCCCCAGTCACCGACCTCACAGGCACAGCCCACAGACTACTGACCATGCCTGTTGGCCAGGAAGTAGGCTGGCATGGCTTCAGCTCTGGCAGAAGAATGGAGCCCCATATGTCACTGAGGCTCCAGGAAAGAGCTACCTTGTGTCCAGTGTCCTGCAGCTGGCACCAAAGTCTGGTGTCCAGCATGTGCTGTTGGTAAAGCCCTGGAAGGATGCAAGGGCCCTGACCCTAGATTGATGCCTCTGCCTCGCTGGAAAGTCTCGAGCAAGCACCTGCCTTTCTGGGACTTTGTTTCCTTGTTTATAAAGTGAGGCAATGGGACTGCACTAAAGTCAGCAGAGCAGCCCCTGTAATTGGCGCAGCAGTGATGAGGATGGCACCACAGTTGCCGGCCCCTTTCCTAGGATTCAGTCTCCCATTCAGTTACTCCTGTGGCCTCACATTGACAGACAGCATTGGGCCCAGTGTATATGTGCTTGCACATGCATTTGTGGGCAGGAGGGAGAGACTTCTAGCAGTCTCTGCGTGAAGCCAAACTCTGACATGTGGCCCTCCATAAGTGCCCATTCCAATGGAGCAGATTTATATGCTGATAGCCACAGTACAACAAAACCAGCAGGGTGAGGAGGGGTTCCTTTCTGTCTGGGGTTTGGTTGTGGGGTTGAACTGCAGCAAGGTGCATGGGCAGCAGACCCTTGCTGACTTGTCTGTGGCTGGTCTTTCATGCTCAGGGCCCCACTGTGGATGGCTGCTCTGGCCACATGACCCTGTCACTTATCCTTCCTTTTGCCACCCCACCAGCTCTGCTATCCTTGGTCCTTGGAAAACAATGGGGCACTTTCCCCAGGACAGCAACCTTTTAAGGATTCAGTGCTGGTGTTACGCCCCTCTCAGCCACTCCTCTCCTCCAACCTATAGCAAAGTGCCTTTGGCCCCATAGCAGTTTCTGTATGCTCAGATACTTGGCAATGGTAGTTTTACAGTTTCTTCTCCAGGTAGGACTCAGAATACTGTCACATCATCATGCCATGGAGTGTAGAAAGAGTAGGCTCTGAAACCAGCAAGAGTTGCCCTGAAGCCTTTTCTGCTCTTCCTGTAGGGAGCAAGGGACCTGTGAGCTTCAGAGTCTCATTGTTGAACACCTGCCTCCTTAGACAGTGCCAGAATCAAACACGAGATCATGTGCAAGGTCACCTAGGACTGGGGGTCCTGTGGTTGGCCTTTAGGTTCTATACTCCTCTGCTAACTGCTGTCCTGCTGTGCAGCAGGTGACTGGAAAGACCTGTGGGACTTTGGGTTGAAAAGGTGGCATGTGCGGTTACCACGTGTGCCTTAACAGGAAGTAAGGGCAGTGGCCTTGACTTTCCTTGGAAAAGCTCTCCAGTTGGAACTCTATTCCAGGTACTGGGGAATTCTGGGAGCCAGACAGCAATAGGATGGTCCCTTCCCCACGTAAGTGCAGGAGCATGAGAAAAAGCAGGCGAGGCACTGTGAGAACCACTCCACAGTGGCTGTGACTGGGGAGACCTTGCCCAGGGCTCAGGGATCAAGGGTGCCTGTGGCTGGCAGGGCTGCAGAAAGGGAGCAGAGGAAGGTCAGTCAGGAGACTCTGTGGCTGTCTGGACTGTGGCTGAGGACATAGGCCAGCTCCAAACTCTGAAGGGGCATGGAGATGGCGTTTGTGCTGGGGGCTGGAGAGAAAGGCATACAAGTTAGGACTAAGCGAGGGCCCAGTACCTGTATTGCATGGCCACTGATGCTCTGAGAGGTCCTTGGAGGACGATGGGACTGCAGAGAAGACAGCAGCCAGTGGGTGATGGCAGGGTGGACACTGTAAGGAGGGAATCTGGGCCAGATGGTCACATAAAGATAATCATGGCTGATGATCATTGTGTGTTTACAGCATGCCAGGTACTTTTATAAGAGCTTCATAGGGATTTACAATCTGTCTGCACGACTCCAATGAGCCAGGTGCTATTATCACACTCTTCCACTACTGAGAACCGATGCACAGAGAGGCTGCGTAACTGACCCCAGTACACATGGCTAAGCAGTGCCTTAACCAGGCAGTTGCCCCAGAGTTCATGCTCCAATGACTCTGAACCTCTGCACTATAGGTACTTGCAGGATTGGAGCTAAGTCTGCCTTGCTTTAGCTCGTAGAAAAAACTCAGTAAAATTGATTTCACTGATGAGAATGCACAGATGCATGAGAAATTGGGCCCTGAAGGGTTGGGGGGAAGGAAACGGGGGTGGGAACAGCTGGAGCAAAAGGCTCAGGTTTGGGGTGCTGGTGAGCTGAAGGCGCCGTGTGAGGGAGGTTTATGTGGCAGCCCCTCCCTCCAAAAGCCTAACACATTGTGGCCTTTGCCAGTCAGTGTGTCCCACCTCAGGAAAGGGAGCGGGCCCTGCCCTCTGTGCCCCTATATCCTAATTTGTCACCTGTTCCCTCAAAGGCCCCCATGGCCAGATCTAGCCTCAGGACCACAAGTCCCAGGTGGGAAAAATGTGGCCAAAGTGGCTCTAGGAAACGCATCTAAAGCTTGCAGTGGTAAGGGGCTGCTGTCTGAATGCTCCAGGCTTTAGGAGCAGGGCACAGGTTTGGTTTGGTTTTACTTTGCTTTTTCAAAGGCCCTTTCTTCTGCAAACTGAGTAGACTGCAAGTGTGAAGCTAGGGTTGGGGTGTAGCTTTGTGGCTTCCCAGCCAGGCATCAGTGGGTAAATCAATTTATACCTCTATTTTGATTTCCATTTCCATAAAATGGGTATGAAACAACTGCAAGAATAACTGGGGCAGGACTAGGGAAAGACCAGGCTCAGTGAAAAGAAGTTCCTGGGCTGATTTGCTTGTGGGCCTCAATCTTCTCCATAAAATGAGGGGTTGGAGAACGTTGCTTTTTAATATCAGTCAGCCATGTAATGTGTTTGCACACACACATACACTACAGGCCAAAAAGCATACACAACTTAGTCATTTGTATATTTAATATAAATATGCAATTTACATCCTCTTTTATTGTGGGTTTTTTTTTTTTTTTGCTTTGTTTTGTTTTGTTTTTTGGTCTTTTTTGTTTTTTGGTCTCACTGTGCAGTTCAGACTGGCCTTGAACTCACTGTGTATCCCAGGCTGGCCTCCAACTAGCAGCAGTTCTCCTGTCTCAGTCCTGAGTGCTGGGATTACAGGCATGCACCACCACACCTGGCTATTGTGTTCTTTTCTGATTACAAAAGTAATGCACATTTATAGAGAAAATTTTGGAAAGTACAGGAAAAGGAAAAATTCACCCACTGTTTCACATCCATGGCTAAGCTATTTAGTGACTCTTCTTCCATCCTTTTTCTGTATATGTACATATACATATTTGAATATATATATGTATGTATATATATATATATATATATATACACACACACATACACACACAGATATTCCTCATTTAACGACCTACCTGTTTAACAACTATTCAGACTAACAACATGTGGCTTGGACTTACCACCCATCTTTTTTTTGGTAAAGCTCTGCACATCTTGTTTATAGAGCCTCCGTGTCTTTTTTTTTTTTACAGTACACCTTATTTATACAGTACTATAATTTTTGCTGATTGTACTGTATAGTACTGTCACTTTATTTTCTGTTTATGCAAATAAAAGCAAAATCATCCAGTTGGAATTTCCTCTGACCATTTCTTTGTTCTGAATACTATAGTATACATGCTATATACAATTCTTTATTTAGCAAACAATTCGATTAATGACCTAGTTGTAGGAACGGAACTCAGTTCTTAAATGAGGAATATATATATATAGATTACAGTCTGCATTCTATTCTTTAACCTGACCTGGGCAGAGATGTCTGTCCCTGTGCCCAAGAGGGACCCAGGATGCCAGCTGCCAAGCTCCCCCACTCCTGCTTGGGCGGCTGCCTGGAGGCATCTGACCTTCGGATGTTCTGTGTCTCTGGCGAGTGCACATTTGACACTAATTTTAGCTCAGCCTCTCAGTCTCCTTGGTGTTGGGGCCCGCACATAATGGACGCCTTATGTAGACAGCTGCCAACAGTGCAGGAAGAAGCGTCCCACCTTAGAATGTTCCTCGTTGCCCGCCAGTGCCCCACTCTTAGAGAACAAGCCAGCTCCCTGTTCCTCCTCCCACTGGAAAGGGGCCCTTGTTGATGTTCATGGTCCAGCAGGCTGCACCCGGGGCAGGTGGCCCGCCCAACACACACATGGGGGACTGCGTCTCTGGACAGCACCATGTTTTTACAGGATGGCTTCGGTTTGAGCTGGAACAGCTGAGAGAGAGTCCCCGAGGATTTACCAGGGGTGTGGATGTCTGGAAGGTCCCGGGGTATGT
Source organism: Dasyprocta punctata (assembly GCA_004363535.1). NCBI lineage: Eukaryota > Metazoa > Chordata > Mammalia > Rodentia > Dasyproctidae > Dasyprocta > Dasyprocta punctata. Next base: position 21,904 of record RJWM01004873.1, read on the forward strand.
GCCCTGAGCCTGCTGGAGCCTCCCCTTAATGCTTCCCATTTGTTGGGGATATACAAAGGGACAATGTTGTTTGACATACCACTTTATACTGCGGTAGCCCTGGGTGTCGGGTGACAGCATTTCCATTTTACAAGGGAGAAGACAGGCTGAGATGGGAGAGTAATTTGCTGTAGATCGCCGTATAAGTCAGTGGCAGGGACTTAAACATGAACCAGGGTCTCTCTTGCTTCAAGTCTCTCCCCTCACCTGTAACCCACAAGTGAGCAGCTCAACCAGGTTCATGTCCATTGGCTCCTTATGTTTGGTATTGTTCATCCAAAATGGGGATACTTTAATTTCCACCTTAAAAAGAATACATGTATATCAAAAATATATATACCCAGTTGATCTGTTTCAAAAGCACAAATCTAATCATGGCAAATTCTTTCTTCTTCCTTTTGCCCACAAGATAAAGCCCAGGGCCTTAGCCTGACATCCAACTGCTACTGTTGCTGCAGATGCCCCAAACCTAGGCTCCCCCAGAATTTAGCTCCTCCATCAGGACACATGGGGGTAGGACTGGGGATCTTCCTTATGATCCACTTTTACAGCTCCACAAGGCAAGAAACCAGCGGGCTTTTCACCTTCGTGTTCCTGGGGCCCGTACTGGGGGCTAGGCACAGTCAAACCTCCTAAATATATTGGTTCCCAAATCATGGTCCTTCCTGTGACATCAGAGCTTTAATCCAGGCTTAGAGATAAGCGAGGGCTCACCCAACAGCTGTCAGCTCACTGAGGAAGTGGCTGCTTGGCCACACTCCCAGGACAGGGCTGCAGGACCAAGTCAGAGAGCCCCCACCCTGGGGCCTGGGCAGGCTGGGAGGTGGGGTACAGAGACGCTCCCCAGATGTGTGCCGAACACCAATCTATATCCCCATGGCAAACCATCCACCTCCCCCTCCCTCCCCTCCCCAACCCCAGGGCGACAATGCAGCCTGTGTGATGTGTCCCCTGCAATGACAGAGGCTCTTTGACCTGAGTCTGATACTCTTCAGGAAAATTCATAGCAGCAGTATCACAGCTGCTCTGGGGGAAAAGGAGTTTTCTGGACAATCTTGACTTACTGAGGGTGGGACCTTTGCTCCATATGGGACCCCTCTGGGCTCCTGCCCTCAGCCTCCCAGACTTGATGTTCTGGATGTTATCACGGAAGATGAAAGGACTTAGGGTTCCATAGCTCTCTCCAGTCCGAGCATTTACTATCTCTTACTATCTAGGTTTCCTTCTCTCTGAGCTTCAGTTTCCTCATCTGCGAAATACAGCTATTAATTCCAGTTTTCAAGGTTATTGTATCTCACAGAAAAGTACCTTTCAAATGCAGGCTTACAGGGAATGCTGTCTGTCCTCTTTCTTCTGAGGCCTCTTAAGACCGCCATGAGAGCCCCCTATTCCCCCTGAAATGCCCTGCATGCTTGACAAGGGTGGTAATCTTTAGGGAGCAGTACTGGGATATCTTGTGTACAGTATACTGGTCTAGCCATAAACCACTTCTGTGATTCTGGTTTGTTCTTAGGGGTTAGCCAAGGACAAGCTATTGTTTTCCAGTGCAAGTCCATGGAAAAGAGGACTTTTGTGTTCAGTTCCTTTCCCTGCACAGTTACCTTTCCAGGAGGATTTTCATTCATTTGCTCATTCATTTATTTATCCTACAAGTAACTCCAGAGGCTCGACCACCTGCCAGGTATGGTAGGAGATGTACAAACATGCAGGCCATGTAGGAACCCTTTATCAAGAAGCTCACCCTTTAAGTCGTAATTGTAATACAGGGTGAATAAATCAGAAGTAACATGGGAAAGGCAGAGTATTGGGGGAGGGAGTGATCATTGCCTGCAAGGCTGATGCAGAAAGTTCCCATGGAGAAGGTGGTATCCAATCCTGTAGGTCAGAAGCATAGAGGAGGAAAGATCTCAGTCCCCAAATAAAAACATGAAATAGCTAATAACAGACTATAAGGAGGCATAAGGTCTATAAATGTAAGGTCTATAAGTGGAATCTCAATCAAAATTCCAACAAATTTTTTCATAACATGGTTACAATACACATCTGGAAAACTGAATATGGTTGAACAGCCCATAAAATCACTATTGATAAAGAAGTAGGCCTGTGGTCCAGTGGACTGGAACAGGGGGCCTAGAAGCGGATACCCAGGTGCATGAGAGTTTAGTATGGTAGAGGATGGCACTGGACATTAGAAATGATGAGACAGATGATTTTTTTTATGTTGTAAAGACAATCATCAAGTTTTGTAGTAGGGAAGGAATAAAACTGCCTCTAGACTTTAGTCTTTGCAACAAAATAAATTCCAACATGACCAAAAAGCAAAATCTATAAACGGTACTAAAACAAACCAAAAAGCTAAGAGAATATTTCTGTCATATTAGGATGGGGAGTGCCTCCTTGAATATAAGACCAAATCCAGAAATTGTGAGATAAAAGAACAAAAAGCCACAATAATCAAGATTAAAAGTAGACAGCAAAGTATTTCAGCATGTGTATGAAGACTAAAGGGTTAACATCATGCATATGCAAAGAGCCTTTATAGATAAAGACAAATTTCCAGGAGGAAGGTGTATAGAGAATGTGAACAAGCAATTCACAAAAGAGGAAACACCTAGGATAGGAAGCATGCAAAAAGGTGAGTTGCCAGCAACCAAAGGACACATGTTAAGAATCAAGGCATACTCCTGCGGGTCTATTTCAAAGAATGAGAATACTTAGAGAGATCAGAAATGGGATACAGCAACACTAAAGCACTATTAGTGGGTTGTAAATTAAGACACATTTTCTGGAGGGGACGTGTAACAATATCCATCAACGCTTGCACATGTGCCAGTCCTGACCTCAGTAGTTCATTCTGCACAGGTATCCTAGGGCAACAGTCCAATGGTGCCCAGGATTGTATGTGTGTAAGGAGTCAGTAAAGTGCACTGGCCAAAATGTGGAATCTGAGGTCAGCAAGATTGGATTTACAGGTTATGCAACTTGGAAAAATTACTTAACATCTCTAAGCGCCTGAGTCCTCATTGGTAAAGTGGGCATCGTTATTATACTTCTCTCTTAAGAAGCTTGTTGTGAGGCTTCAGTGAAATAACATTTGCCAAATCCTTAGCAGAGGGTTGGGCCCATAATGAATGCCAAATAATTGTCAGTAGTTTACTACCAATGATGATATTCATCATGGTATGTTTAGAATAGTAAATAAAGGGAAACAACAAAGCTGTCCATAAGTGGAGAACTACTAGTTAATTATTGAAGCAATGTGCATAATTTGTATTTACGGTCATGGAATGATGCTGTATGAGTCAGCTTTCTTGTGGCTGAGACACAATACATGACACAGCTTGAAGGAGGAGAGTTTACTTTGGCTCACAGCTTTGAGGAATTCAGGTTTTGTCCCACTCCAGGAAGAAGGAGTTCCCCTTGTGCACCCTGACTTCAGTGTTGGCTAATGTATCTTTAAATAGAAGCAGATAAAATAAGGTTATATCCTGACCAATGGACAGAATTTTGGCTCGTGGTTTTGAGTAATTCAGGTTTACCCTAACTCATAAGCAACAGGAACTTATTTTTGACAGTTCTTGGGGCCGGAAGTCTGAGAACAAGGCAGATTTAGGGTCTGATGAGGGTCTACCTTCTGACTCACTGATGGCAAGGGTAGGGTTCTCCCTTGGCCTTCATAAGGAGACTAATCTTGTCCATGGGGGCTCTGGCTCCAGGAGCTACTCACCTCAGAAAGGCCCCACTTCTGAAAACGGTCACTTTGAGCATTAAGATGTCAGCATAAAAGTTTTGGAAAGATGAGAAAATGCAGCCCGAGGCTGGTGGTCCTGTTCATGGTAGTTACCTGAGAGTTAGGGCTTAAGATGATTTTTTTAGATTTATACTTCGAACACTTGAACTTTTTATAGTGGACATGTGTGATATAATCAGTCAAAGTAACAAAGCTATTTTTATTCGGGAAATAAAATTTATCACTCAAGATAATAATCAAAACAGAATAATAAAATATAAACATTTTTAAAATATTGTTTATTACTATGTGCCACACAGATTTCTAAGGCTTATAGATGTGTGTGTGTGTGTGTGTGTGTTTAAATGTTTCACTCTGTTGCCCAGGCTGGCCTTGAACTCTTGGGCTTGTAATACTTCTGCCTCAATCTCCTGAGTAACTAGGACAACACATGCTACGCCATTGCACTCAGCCCTGTTTACATAGCTTAACTTATGTACTTCTCACCAAAAAGCTACATGAGGTAGGTTCTACCATTATCCTCATTGTGTCAGTTATCTTTTGCCTCTATGACCGAATGCCTTGAGATAATCAATTTACAGGAGGAGAGATTTATCTTGGCCCATAGTTTCAGAGGTTTCAGTCCGTGGTCACTTGGCCCCATGTTTCTGGGCCTGTGGTGAGGCAGAGCATTGTAACGGAAAGGAACGGCAGGAGAAAGCTGCTCACCTGTGCACCCCATGGCAGCCAGGAAGGAGACAGAGAGAGGAAGAGGGAGAGGCAGGGGAGGGGCAGGGCGGAGGGAGCGAGGCAGAGGGGGAGACAGAGATGTAGAATACACCCTTCCAGACCCTGCTCCCCGTGATCTACTTCCTCCAAGGAGTTCCCACCACTTGGATTTTCTACTCCTTGCCAATAGTCTGTTCATTTATGAACCCATCAATGGATTAATCCATTGGCAAGACCAGTGCCTTCAGGATCCAGGCACTTCCCAAAGGCCGCACCTCTGATCACTGCAGCACTGAGGTCCAAGCCTTTAACACATGAGCTTTTAAAGGGACATTTTAGATCCAAAGTAAATGTTCATTTTCTGGATGAGAAAGCAGAGGTGAAGAGAAGTCAGGCAAGTTTTCCAGTATCAAAGCCAGTAAGAGACAGAGCCTAGATCTGCGCCCAAGCTGCCTGGCTCCAGAATCCAGGCTTTTAACCAGCGCCCTGTGAGTCTGCTCAGTGCCCGCTCTGGCACTGGGCTCTGGGGTGCCCAGAGGGCCTGACAGCCTTGCCCTTGGCACCCCCCGTTTGGAGTGAGGGTAGCGCTGGTCCATCAGACCCTTCAGGTCCATCGAAGGGGACTCTTTCCCAGCCCCCCGAGGATGCTGTCTCGGGCTGCCTCCCTTTCCTTTCTGACCTCCTGACAGCATACCCTGCCTCAGCCCCTTCCACACACAATACTCCTCCTCTGAGCCCGCCATGCTTTCTCCCCTTCAGGCCAGGAGGCTCCTCCCTCGAGGCTCAACCCTGAGGTCCTCTTCTTCTCAGCCATTAGAAGAAGCCAGGGCCCCTTTCCTGAACTCCCCAGCACCCTCACTCCATTTTGGAACTTTACGTCCATTATCTCACTCCTCACTTGTCTCCTGCCCTCATGAACTTGTGTCAGAAATCCGTGTAACTCCACTCCCCAGCACATTCCTCACACATATCCCCTCTCAGCAAAAGTGTGTTGAAATGAATAAATGACCAGACAAGTGGAAACACCTAAGATTCTGAGATCCCCAAAGTCCTCGAAAAACTGGATCCTATTGAAGTAGTTGGTGAACCTCCAAGGCTCCGGGGGAATCTGGAGGGCTGAGCTGTCTGGCGAGGAGCCTCTGTGACCACAGGATTGGGAGGCAGAGCTGACAGGGTTGCAAGGCCAACATTAGCCAGAGTGTTATTCCTGTGGCTTCTGAAATCCCCCACCCAATGGGAAAGACTAAGAAAGGCCCTGTTGAGCTTCTCTCAGCGCTTCCAAGGGAAAGGATGGGGCTAAGATTGGCCAGGCCAGGGATATCTTTTCTAAAATAGCTTCATACATATTCAGCTGCTGCCTGAAATAGTTGGGCGGCTATTTTAAGCCGCTTCTGTGGAGATGCCCACACATAATGGCATCTACCTTGAACATGTAAACCAGCAAGAAGCAAAGAAAAGGGTACAGGAGGACAACGCTGGAGCTTTTGGTGGCTTCTCACCTCTCCTCCCCCACCCCTTGGCTGTGTTTCCTCTCAGGGACTCTTGTATATGAAATTGAAAGTTGTGGTTACCATGACAACCTGCTGGAAGAGGTTTCCTATCCAGTGACCTTACCCACCCAATCCCAGAAAGCACAAACGCACCAGGGCAGAGCTTGACACACAACCTCCATCTCCGACCTGTGTTAGTTTGCTCCTGTGTCCCTCAGTGCCCATTTCCTCCTGGTAGCACACAGGCCTAACAGGTCCCAGCAGAGCGAAGGCCACAGGCCAGGAGGGCAGGGAAAGATGCAGCCGAATGGCCAGGGGTGGAGACTGCGTGGCCAGCCTGGCCATCGGACTAGGAAAAGACTATACAAGGCAGACATGAACACACGTGTCCTGAGACAGCAGTATGTGCCCTGTGTTGTCTGCCAGGAAACAAAGATGAACAAGATTCCATTCACAAAATAAGCAGGTAACTGAATACCTGTCAATGTATTTGCTTAACCTGTGACTTTGCCCCTCTCCCCCAGAAAAGAAGCTGAAAGCGTAAACGCTGGGGTTAAGGTGGAAACACAGGATTCCCAGAGGAAGAACACAGTGTCCAGGGATCTGCGAGGTGAGGCTCAGGCAGAGATGGATGAGATTTCTTGTGAGACAAAGCATGTGGTCGTCTCTGTTCCAGGTGACAGGCACAGCACATGTAGAGGGACATAGCGGCTCAGGATGGCAGGACCAAGGAGGAGACAGAAGGACCAGAGGAGAGGTGAGCCATCTCCAGAGCCACATCTCTGGGGCTGTGTTGCCCCATCTAGTCAGTGGAGCTCTCTAGGGACATAGCATGTGGGGACAGACTGCCGCTGACCCCAGGCTGCCTGTGAGGTGAGCCGCAGCGGTGATGGAGGAGGATGGGATGCTGTAGAAAGCTCTGCGGGGTGAGGAGATGTATAAAGAAAAAGTAAGTCAAGTAAGCAGAGAGGCCAGAAACCAGGGCCCCAGCGGAAGGACAGGGAAAGAGGGAAGGACTGATGTCCAGGGCCTGGGCCTCAGCAGGTTCATCCATGAGACCAGAAAAAACAACTCCTTGCTTCTATAAGAATTTCGATTCCTGGTTTTTGGACCCACGGTCACGCAGAGGAGTATCACTCAGGCCACCCTGAAAAAGGCAGCGAAGTGTGCTTTGATACGTTGGAGAGAGATGGTTGCTGGGATGGTTGAGAGGAGGGGCATGATGCAGCGGGGAAAGATGCTCTGGCCATCTGCCCAGCAAGGCCTGGCCATGCGCACCTTCTCCCAGTGGCTTCTTTGAAGCCTCAGGATCCCCAGCAAGAATCCCAGCATCCAGAGGCGGCTGAGTTTTTCTGCTCTCATTCTTCTCAGTGCACACAGACTTTTTAGTCTGTGTTTGTTCATTTATTCATTCATGTATTCACTCACCTATCCATCAAGCTGGAGACACTGCTGTGATGTTGTTGGCACACATAATGGTTTCCTTCCTGAATTTTCAGAGACCCATGAAACCCCTGAAATTCTGAGAAAATTAGTGCATTTCCCTCGCTCATTTTCTGGAGAAAGAGCTCAGAGCTCTCCGCAGGTTCTCAAAAGGGCAGGTGACCCCAAAAAAGGTTAAAAACCACTGGTAGAGGAGTAGTTTTATTTTAAAACAAATGATTTCACCACTGGTACAGAAGCAGGGAGCGCCAGGCGAAAGTCGCAGATCTGTGCCCAGCTGTCTCAGTTGATGAAATAGCACTGGGGGCTCTGCCGGGCCCTGGCACCCCTGCACACATCCTGTGTGCGGATGCTGGCCTGAGCCAGCCCAGAGGCCCTCTGAGCACAGAGGGAGGGAGGGGAATCTGCCCTCGTCCTCTCTTCTCAGCCACAGGTGTCTCTCTGGGAGGCCCCTACCCAGCCAGCACCTGGTGGAAAGTGGAACAGCCTTCCTGATTTGATAGAGAAACCTGAGAAAGGAGACAGCATACAAGCTGGAACTGCAGAGGTTTGTGTACTGAATGAGGCTTTGAAGAAAAGGAGAAGCTGAAGTTTATTGATCAGCTGTAAAAGTCAGAGTGTTAACTCATAGCCAGAAAGGCTCCTTTATGTCTCTAAGTAAAATTCAGAAGCCTTACAGATGCTTTCACAGCCCCAGGAATACAGCCACAAATGACCTCATGCACCTTATATGCTCTGGCCTCCATACTGTTTCTCAGACCGTGATCTCAGGGCCTTTGCACTTGCTGTTCCCTGTGCTAGGAAACATGTGTTTGATTTAATCTCTCACTCCCTTCATGTCTTTACTTAAATGTTCTCTTCTCAATGAAGCCTATTTTCTGATCCTTATTTAACATAGCAATGCCTCCTCCTACCACCACCCCCATTCGCTGGTCTCCTCTTCTGCTTTGTTTTTCTGGATAACTGTGACTGCTGTCCTTAGACTGTCCAGCACCTAGACAGTGACCAGCTCATAGTAGATGCTAGCCAAATATCTGTGGAATGAGTCAGCTGATTCTTACCCTGCTTTTATACACCGTAATCTCAAGTTGATCCTCTGAAAACTGCAGGGTGAGTTTACCCTCCCTTTTTATAGCTGAGGGCCAGAGACTCTTAGCAGCTGGAACCCGCATCCTGGGCCCTGGGGGACTCAGAAACTTTGTTCCCTCTTTGATCTCGGGCCCCACCCCTGGAAGGCTTTTAGACTCTTCATGGGGCTCCTTGATCTGAACAAGAGGCTGGATTTGCACAGGTGTCCGATTGGTAAAGTACACAGCAGACTCTGGCAAGCCTGTTACATCCAGATTAAATGTGTCCGGGAAGTGGTCAGGCATGTAAACTCACCTGAAGCAAGCAGAGTAAAAAGAAGGCAATTGTATGGGGCTTTTCACTTCTCACTTCTGCTGCCTGATGTAGCTTGCTCATTTTTCGTGTGAACTTGTTTTTCTTTTGGTGGTGGGAACGGAGGGCAGGGCCTCATATCATGTTCTACCACTGAGCTACAACTGCAGTTCCTGCTCAGTTTCCTGGAAGAGGTGACTTATATGTTGTCTTCAGACTTTGAAAATATAATTCACAACACAGGGGTGAACCCAGAATCCCTCAGGATGGCTATGATGTCAGGGAGTCCCCACGTGCAGGAGCTGCTGAGTGCCTTTGCTTGGAGGGACCTCGCTGGTGGACATTATCTCCGCCACGCGCAGTTTTAGCACATGCCTCGTCTGCAGGACGGGAAGGAGAGAGAACCGTACTACAACCCCCAGAGGTGTCTGGTGCTGGTTATGGGGAATCACAAAGAATAGGCCTCTGTGTCATGCCAGTGAAAGAGGCAGAAAGCAGTACTCCAAATGTATTTATTTATCCAAATCCTTACTTCATTCCCAAAAGAACACGAACCCAAGGTTTAAAAACAACAAAAAGCAGAGATTATGATATAGCAGGTGCCGCAGTTGAGGTGGAGATCTGGGCTCAGACAGGAGGGGCTGTTCTCCTTCCCTAGGAGCTGAGCTGGGCATGGGAGCAGGGCAGCATGGCCACCACATGGTGAAGTGTCAGGAGGCCCGTGTGACTAGTGTGGACAGACGTCCATCACACTGTGTATCAGGAACTGGTCCTTCCCCCTAGGAATTTAGAGTGCACTGGGAAAAATAGGCAGGCAAGCGAGCAAGTAAAGACTTGTCCTGTGCCTGCCGCCCTCCCTCCTGCCTTGCTCTCAGAGACCTGCTCTCAGCACATGGAAAGCCCCAGATGAAAGGGACCCGCAGCATTTCCTGTGGTGGCAGAGACAGATGCTCCTGCAGGCCTTAGTGTTCCTGCATCTCTGACTTCAGGCTACTCACTGAACGGTCCCTGCAGTGCCTCTGCTCACAGGAGGGACAGCTTGCACGCAAGCAGTGAGCAGTAGTTGCAGAGCACTGTCATAAATGTTTCCTCGCATTTGTGGCTTCATGAGGAAGGCTGAGAGAGGGCTCCCTGATTGGGTCAGAGACTCCAAGTCCCATTCTGAGAAATGACAGAGCCAGGATGGAATCCAAGGAGAGGAGACGGAAGCCCTGCTTGCACAAGCATACAATTAGTGAGGCAGATATGGGGACACGGTCACAGAATACCAAGAGAAGGTTCTGTGACTGATGGGAGAACATAGGAGCCTTGGAACCAGACTACACCAGGTTCAAATCCTGAATCCTGCCTCCCCCAGCCAGGAGTTGTGTGTGTGTGTGTGTGTGTCCATCCTCCCCTCCGTGAGCTTCAAGGTTGTCTCCAGTGATATGAGAATGATGATACCAGCTTTGCAGGGTTGTAAGAATTAAATGAGATGATGTAAGTATATCCAGCAGAGTGACTGAGGATAGCAGCCAACTTGTATGGAGGGCTAGTTTGAAGCAGGCTGTTATCTCGTTAATCCTCCAAGCAACCTGCAAGGTAGATACTTTTATCACATCATGCAGGTGAAACGGACTGAGTCCTGGGAGATAATCAGAGTACCTGTGGCCAGAAAATGATGAACACTGGCTCTAGAGCCCCAGTTATTAAACATGAAGCTATAATCACATCTAATTTTATTTCATCTATGACCCTTCGTCTGCCATAGGGTCAGCCACTCTCCAAGTCCATACATGTGACGCCGGGCCCCTGCAGAGGGGGAGTGCAGTATGGCAAGGAGCCCTTAGAGAGTCCAAGTGAGCCTGACCCTGGAGGAGATGTTCAGCAGCTGCAGCCTGGGGAAGGAACAACCAGAGAAGGTCACAGACACCAGGCTGAGTTGCATGGCCAAGGTAGTTGGTGGCTTTGGACTAACAGAGCAATGGCCTGAAATCCAGCAGGTTGGGCTTCCCTCTCCCACTTCCTTCCTGTGCCGACCATCTTGCTGAGTCACCTACAGGAAGTCAGGGTGGTGAGGCAGAGTGGGGAGACCTGGGTACTCAGTCCCCACCTCATCTCGTAACCATAGGCCAACCACTTCCCCTTGCCAGGGTTCAGTTTCCACATCTGTCAGGCAGACAGCATGCTGGCATCTCCAGGAGGTCAGCAGAGGGTCAGTTCCTTGTAGAAGACACTGTAGGACAAAGGACCACTTGACTGGTCACCAGCTAAGGACTTAATAGTCATTATAAGCCCCATGGAAACATTCCTAGGCTCTCTGTCACTTGCTGAAGTCTTCCCTGGGTCTGAATTGTCACCTGCAGTAATGGGACCAAGAAAGCAGAAGACAGTTCCTCCACACGCTGGCATGGCGACAACCGTGAGGGGTGGCTACCAAATAGGTTCCATCTACAGGTTCTAAGCCTTTTCTACTAAGCCCCATCCCCGCCACCTCCTTTGATTGTGTTCACGAATGTTTGCTAAGTCCTAGGCCTGACTAGCTGAGTTCCAAACCGGTTTAGAGGACCACTCTGAGAGACTCCAAGTTCTGAAGTCAACATAAACTCATCTCTGTAGTTCTTTTTACATTTCTCAGCCTACACAGGAGGATCTCTGTAAGGCCCTCACATTGAGGAGAGATTGGCCCAGGGCCTGGTGTTGCCTGGTGGATGCTAGAGCCGGGTTAGAGCACCCATTTGTGCCTCCTACCACTCAGGGTGGTGGCACTGAGCAGGCAGCATGCTAAAGGACTCATGGACTCCAAATTTAAGGCTCCCCCTACAAGCAGGGGTACTGTTAGCTTTGTGTGACTTTCAAGATCTCCCTGGTATAGCCTTGTGCACCACTTCCATCACAGAGCACAGGTCTCTTTTGTCCCAGGGGCTGCAGCCTCCCTACCTGGCTTAGGTAGGCCTTCGTATTGTTGTATCCATGTCATGGTTCTGCATCTTTACATGTTTCTCTTTCACTGGATTGCACCAACCCCACCCCCCACCATCTCTAACTCAGTCCTCCTGATAAAGTTTCACTCAAGGCCCAGTTTGTACATCACCTGTTCCAAGGTGTTGCCTCTGATCCTCTCCCTTCTTTTTCAGTGAATGGCACCTCTGTACACATTTCTTTTATTTCATTTTCATCCCGCCTGGTCGCATTTTGGGTGCATGTGTGTATGGCTCTGCTCCTGGAGCACTACGTCTATATCCCAGGCTGAGCCCAGGGTAGCTGTTCCGTGGGTATCCCTGGAAAGAAGGAAATGAATTCCTGGGAGTAACCTGCATGAGCTTCCTTGGCTAGTTGCTGCGGCTCTGGGCGGCTTCCCAGGCTACTTTCCCTGGGAGGCTCTGCCACTAAAATCATGCATCTGTGGGTACCAACCTGTCCTAAGATGGCCTTCAGTTTCCCCTCAGAAAATAGGTTTATCAAGTCTTTGGAACGCTGATAGCTTATGATGTTTCTGGAAAGTCTGGGAGCTGCCTCTGTAGAACCCCTGAGCTGCCAGGCACAGGGAATTCGGTGGGCCCTGCCTTTCCAGATTCCCTGCATGCTCACATCGGCCCTCCCAGTGCGCATTCGGGACCTGGCTATTCAGGTGCCAGGGGCACAGGGAGGAGTCACATTTTGCACCCAGCCTTGAAGAATGGCATCTTAGTGAGAGACAGGCATGTCCAGAGTGGCATGGTGACCTCAGAGTACCATGGGAGCGTGGTGGCTGCCAGCCTTGGGCCAACTAATGGCAGCAATCAGAACAGACTTCCTTGGGGTGTGGGTCTGAGAGTTCACAATGAGCACACAGCCTGAGAGCACTGGATGTGGCTACTGGCATAGACAGCTGGTGCAGGGTACTGGGGTATGTCAGGGCAGGTGTCCATGGGTGTATATGAGAAACAGAGAGAGAAAGGGAGAGGGGTAGAGCGAGAGGGAGAGAGATCACAGTGGGTGAGAGGCAAGAAGACTGCTCTGGCCCTAGATATATCCCCAAAACCCTGGGGAAGAGTTTTCCAATTAAAAGCTTGGTAGTGGAGGCCATGCACCTTGGATTATGTAATAGCCAGAAAATTGTCACCTGGGAGGGCCTTAGAGGAAGGGGCGGGGGTGTCCGAGCGTGGCTGCACTGATTCCAGAGCTGAACTGGGAGCAGATTTGTTAATGTACTGGGATTTAAATGGTCAGAAAGAACACCCAAGCTGGGACAGCCTGTCCCCAAGAGGAGGAGTATACCCGTTAGGTCTAAGGTTGTGGCAATACAACCACATGCAGCAGGACCCGGGATCTCTCTCCCAGCTCATTCCTGCCCATCCCGTTAAGATGGCCTCTGGGGAAGAGGGGGAAGGGACATACTGGCTTCACACCATGCCGACCCAGAGGATGTGTGCTGCGCAATCTGCGTCTGTGAGAGAATGCAGCACCTGGGCACCTTGTCTTCTCTGACTAGTACACTAACCCTGGTGCAGCGGGGCAGGAGGCCAGAGCCAGGTGAGCAGTGGCTGAGTCCTGAGTCCTGCAGCCAGGAGCATACATCTCATTCTCATTCCACTGTGAGTCACCACTGGCCTCCAGAGAGACATCTGAGGCCTACTGATGCATTGCCTGGGGCAGTTCTCAGCTTCTGGGGGAATGGTTAGGGCTTTGGAGTAAGACAGACCTTGAGCATCAGTTCCACATCTGTAGAATGCCTTTTAGGATTATGACTGTGAGGATTAAATAGATAGGAAGTGTTCAGCCCAGAGCATAAAATGCAAGCTTCTGAAATGGCTTTATCTTTTGTCATATATACTCCACATAATTTTCCAGTTTATTTTGTTGTAGCAGGAACACTCAAGATTTACCTTCCTAATGTGTGTGTGTGTGTGTGTGTGTGTGTGTGTGTTACTGGGGACTGAATCCAGGGCTTTGACATTGAACTGCATCCCTTACCCCTTTTTCCTTGTTTATTTGTGAAGCAGGATCTCACTAAATTACTGAGTTGCCAAGCCTGGGCTGGAACTTCTAATCTCCTTGCCTCAGCCTCCCAGAGTGCTGGGATTACAGGTGTGTACCACCGCACCTAGCTAAAAATTTTTAACACATTTTTTGTGGACTACAGGCACAACATTGTACAGCAGACCTCTGGTTTGTTCATCTTACCTAACTAAAACTTTCTGTCAATTGATTGGTAACTCCACACAGTGTTCTAAAGATCTGGTTGCTCTCTGGTGGGGACAAGTGACCAGAGTGAGAATCAGAGGCACTGAGAAGTTTCTGGGGAGAAATGTGCCCTGTACTCCCCACTGTCCCTTCCCCTAGAAGCCCCCGAGGCAGCCACTAGCCAACTCAAGGGTAAGCAGATTGAACATGGCCCTAGATTGATGGGCTAAGCCAGGTGAGCCAGCTTTTTGGACTAGACTAAGAAGTGGCAAAATTACATCCCCAGGTACAATCTCATCCTCCAGTCTATCTCACTGTGGTGACACTTGTGACCCCCTGCTGGAGTTAGAGTTTGGGAGAGGAAGAGAATTGGAATTTGAGACCAAGACTGGGGGACCCTGTGTCACCTCATACATGTTCCGGTAGACACTAACCTAGTGATCTGCGCAACTCAACTGAGAGGAGTGGTCGTCTCAGGCCTGGTCCCCAGCTGGCCAGCTGAGGAATGGCTGTGTCGCACCTCTGGCTGCCTGAGCTTGCACGAGCATCCCAGGGACCAGTGTGTGCTTTGAGTAGGAACTGGAGGATGTCCAGCATCCCTGGCCTCTCTCCGCTTCAAGGCAACACCCAGTCTTGGTATTTGTAAGTAGGAGGCAGGAGTGCAGCCCATAGGACATAGCCTAGGCTTCAGACCCTTAGCAAAGTGATCTGGGCTTGAAGCTCTGGTTAAGGATCAGGATCTATCTCAAGTCAGACCTCCAGGAATCTGCCCTACTCCTAAGGGCACTGGAAGACCAGGTAGATGAGCAGAAATAAGCCCAGGGCATACACAGGGTATATGGCTTATAGTGAGGGAAGCCCTGAATAGAACTCACCTTCCCCCATTCTCTCAGGCCCGGCCAGGATAAACTCAGCATTGTGTAGGGCTGAACCTGCAAGTACTGAACTAAGAGCCCAGAGCTATGTGGAACTTGGAGGAAGCAGTGACTCCCCTTTCTGCACAAGGGCAGATGAACCACAGCTAGACATCACTGCCTTGTAGCTGTCAGCTCCCCTCCATTCCAAGGCAGACCTTCCAGCCCCAAACACATACAGTTGGTCTCCAGACCATTTGGGGGATGTAGCTTGCCTTGCAGATTCAGGCAAAGGTCCATGCACCCACAGTGTCACATGGATTCTGTCCTTTCTGTGTTCAGAGACAGCTCCAGTGCCACAGAATGAGCACTGGACTTGGGTTGAGACAAGTGAGTGTGAATCCAGGCTCTTTCTCACCCTGTTCTGTGACCCTTGGTCTCTGACAGCTTCAACTCCATTATAGTTATGTTCCTATGGCCCTGCCAAGTCTGATGTAATTGTGGCATGGACACGACTGAGTCTAGCATGCGTGATTAGTTCGTTGTCTAGTGCTGGGATTGGTGATGTGAATGCTGCACCCTCCCAGGGGTGGAGCTGACATACACTGTAAGGGCGGGAAGAAGTCATGTCTTCTCTCTCTTGCTGGTTTTGCACCTTGCTGTTTTGTGGCTGCCATGAAGGGCTACCCCAACCACCACCACGCCACACTGCCTTGGAGCCAACTGAGTATGGACTGAAACCCCCAAGAACTGTAAGAAATAAACCTTTCCTTCCCTAATTTTGGGCATCAGGTGTTTTGTCTCAGCAATGAGAAAAAAATAACCAAGACAAACTCCTTCAACCACAAAACTAAGTCCCAAAAGGCTTGTGCCTTGCAAACTTGAGAACCTACCAGAACTAGATGCATATCTAAAGAAGCTGGGGAAAGGCTTTTGGAAAGTGGGGAAAATGGGGACAAGAGCAACTCTTACCCAGGATTTGCCTGTATTCCAGAGTTGCTCACATCCCAAATGGCAAGCCAGGATATGAGCTCCTGTTAGCTTGAACCCTTGAGAGCTGCCCTGATGGAGTAGCTTCCCCTGAGCCATGGTTCCTTGCTCTACTACCCAACCCAGGCTGGGAAGCACCACCCATCTGCTTCGGCTCATTCTCTGGTTGGCTTGCCTGGCGCTGATACCATGACCCCTTCACTCCTTGGAAATATGGTAGTCCAGGGAAGGGACTTTGGGATAAACTGGCTTGGAATCCATGTACTCCTAGCTGTCTGACACCTCCAACCACTGCTCTTTTGAGATCATGTTGGATCTCTTGGCCAGAGACACTCTGAGCAGACACAAAACTGTGCCTGTGGGGCCTTTCCAGCCCTGGAAATCAAGCCTCGAGGGAGAAGGCAGTCATCACAGTCACCATCACAAAGAGGCAGGATGTGCTCAGTGTCATGGCCACGTGGTTTCCCTGGAGGTTGCTGCGATGGCTGAGGGAGACAGCGGCCCTGCTCAAGGCTGATACTACTTGCTGCTAGGTGGTTGCAGTCTGAGGAAGAGGCTGGTGGGAGAAAGGGACAGGGAGCATGAGGCCAGCCCTGGTAAGGGGAAACTGACAGAGCTGCTTCTCAAGGCTCACAGGGATCCTGAGCCCAGGCCTGGAACAGAAAGCTCCCTCAGTTAGTAGGAATGGGGCTCCTGAGAGAGCAGTCTTAGGCAGGCCTGGCTATGGAAGGCAGGGAAGAGCTGGGAGCAAGAGCTCTGCAGGTCTTGTGGCCAGCTGCCTAATGCACTGTCGCCATCAGGCTCCTGAGGAAGGGGCCAGCCAGCTCAGCCTCTCTCTGCAGCAGGGCATCCAGGTCCCAGAGGCCCAGGAGTGCAGCTGACGCAGATGCCTACCAGGAACTGGCTGCAGGGATCGCTGAGAGTAAACAGCAGAGGAGAATCGCCTTGTAAGCCACGCTGAGTGGAAATCTCCCCCGCAGCCACATTGAAAAACAGAATCAAAATATTTATTCAGAGCAGCAGAGTTCAGAGTAGCTCTTTGGAAGGTGACACAAAATGTCCAACCTCTCAGACAGCCTGGCGCAGAGGGCATGCCCTGATGACTCTACCCCAGGAAAGCCAGCAACCTATTAGATGGGGATTCAGGGTCAAGTTTAGCCTTTTGGAGTCCTAGGCCAGCCATTCCACACTGACCAGGGCAGACTGGAAGCAGTTTAGGACAACCAGAAACCATTAACAGGCTCCTTGCTTAGGTGGCCCTTCACCACTCACTGGAACAGTCACCGTCATGAGCTTTCAGGACAGCCCAGCATGACAGGGAGCTGACCCATTGGCTAACCATATATCACTGGAGACTTAGTACTCTCTGCCTTATGTTGGATGTTAACTGGATTGTGAATTTTACCTGAGAGATCTCATATATCCCCCATTTCTTTTACCGATACCCGGTACTTATTCTTAGAAATAAGACATATGGAAGTATCTAGGAAGGATTTCTGGATTTAACAGGCTCAGCCAATACTTGTTAAAGTTTTTCTAGCCAAAAACCATGCTAAGTTCTCTCATTAGTTTTGTCTTATCTTCATTCCACATTGCAGCCTTGGAGGTAGGCAACGCTACCCCATTTTATACAGAAGGGAAAATAAGCCCAGAGAAGTTAAGAAACCAGTTGGACATCACACAGCTAGTGTATGCAAAAGCCAAGATTAGTGGTCACGTTTTTAATGACCTATTCTAATCCCATTTGTCTGCTTTTATATCACTGTATTTATCTATTGCCATATAGACTTGTCATGAGATTTGGAATGGTGCATGTGAGGTGTGTTAGTCAGGCATTACTTGCAATGCATGCTCATTGTTGCTACTACCAGCCTCCCAGAGACATCTAGCAAAGAGAGTGGATGGAGACTGAATTTTGTCTCACTGTCTCATTTCCTTGGGATGGATAGGTAGGTGGACGTCAGGTGTAACTAGAGCCAGGAACTGATGTAATGCCATCGAGTCATTAGATTGTGATTTTCCCCACACTTCTTACTTTTACTCCTGTTTGTATGGACCTGTCTCATCTGCTAACTTCAGCTTCATTCTCCACATTCATGACACCGTGGCTGAAGGGGCGGAGAGGTGCCATGGACCCCTGCTGGCTCCTGACCTCTGCCATCTTACTCTGTGACTCCAGATAGAAACACTGCTCTTTCTCCCAGCTCTTAGTGTGAACCAGAGAGGTGCTGTGATTGGTCCAGACTGGGTCACATGACTACTCTTGGACCAATGAGGCATAGAGTTTGACAAACAGGTAATTTGCTTTTTGCTGTGGCCAGGACAGTGGGTGGGTCCTGTGCAGGGAATCCTGCCAGTCCCATGTGAAGAGCAGGGGGACAGTGTCATGAGGACTTCTTGCCAGACGAGAGGAAAGAGAAGACATTGGGAGGGAAAAAAGCAACAGCTCCCTTTCCCCTGTGATTGGATGAAAGAGCTGAGTTGTTAACATGCTATAAAAATGTCAGTTACCAAGTACTGGCTCATCCTTTTAATCTTACAGATAAGAAAACCGAGCCTCAGAAGCATGATGTGATCCTGTGGTACCCTCACAATATCTGAGACCCCTGGGGCAGAGTGTGGATGCCCATTCTTCTCACTCCCCTGCTTGGGAGGACCCCTCCCAACTTCATCTAGGTTCACCCTGGGCACTTAGGGAGCACAGAGATCATCCTGTTAGCAGAATTGGGGAACAGGGAGAGGTGACGCCTAGATGCTGCCCCCAGCAGTGATGCAGTGGTGTGACTAGGTCTCTGACCCTAGAACTTGGCATTTGGAAAAAATTCACGTGGGCCAGCAGGCACTGGGGGAGCTGGTGGGAGTCTATGGTGAACACAGCACACACGTCACCATTATCATGGAACTCGAGCTCCAGTATGGGGAACTAGTCCTCAGACAGGAAATTACACAGAAAAAAGAAGCTACGAATGTTGATACTTGCTGGTCTCTAATGAGGAAAGACATAATGCTGAGGAGGGTATCACAAGAGGCCTGGTTTAACTGGAGGTCAGGGGGGGCCTCCCTGAGGAGCAGCACACAAGGAGAAATGGAAAGGTTGGAGAAGATCCATTAGGAAAAGAAGGGATATCCAGGCAGAGTGTTCCAGGCCAAGGACACTGTGTGTGTAAAGGCCTGAGGCAAAGGACTGAAAGAAGTCCCTCGCCTTGGGTGGAATGAGGGGGATGTGAGGTACAGTGGGTCACTGGAGCAGGCATTGGTGACCATGTGAAAGAATTTGGTCTTTGTCTCAATGGCAGGAGGAACCTATTGAGAGGATTTAAGCAAGACGGATTAGGGGTTCTTAGGGGGATGGATTAATCCTGAAGAAGAAGAGGTTTAGATGGAGATACCCAGGGGAGGATGGTTCTATACCTAAGAAGCTAGCAGAAGGACTTAGTGAGCTTCCCAGCATTGTGAGAATCCCTTGAGCTTGTCTCAGTAAGTGTGAATTAAAAACATTTATTTCCTTGTCTTCCCCTGTCAGCTTTCCACCAGCCACATGGTGCATGGGACCCTCAGAGAACCTTGTGACAGGCGGTGTCCCCTGCGTGTTTGCCTGTGAGACAGGTGTAAGCCAAGCGGCCCCTTCTTGTTGATTCCAATGGGAAGATTTGGCCCTAGTGGCCTGTGACCAGCTTGGCTGGGATGAGCCTAGCTGTAAGGATGTCTTTCAGTAGGCCTTTCTGGGGCACGGATCTTCTGCAGATGCTATGGAAAGGTCTCGGTCTAGGACAGAGAGGGTGTCCCAAAGCTGGAGACTGGCCTGCTGCCACTGGCGCTGCACCCTGCTGCCTGCCCTGAGAATGCCATATCCTTGAAATATCTCAGGTTCAGTTCAGCACCCTGAGTGATCCAGGCAGGCTGGCACCACGGATCCCCTGACCAGGCCGACGTGTCACCAGAAAAGGCCTTGCCTTGTGTCTATGCTAGTAGCAGACATGAAGGTTGCAGGCAAGAAAGGGGAGGAAGTAATGGCGCCTCTGTCCCTCCTTCCACTTCCTCCACTGATTTGTTTCACGGTCATTGAACAAGTTTCAGGTCCTGGCCTGGGAGCCTGGCTGGGCAGGAGAGACTCAGTGCCAGCCCTCCCGGTGCCAGGCTGGACCTGTCTCTGTGTGGCATTTAATTCTTCTGACAAGCTTGATTCTGCCTATGTCTCTGCCACCTCTGGGGAGGGTTGGTCCCAGATGACTGGGTTTGGGGACAGGCACCAGGTGGGAAATGCAGTCTCTGTGGCCATTTCTTCTGCTGCTGAAGAAAGACAACCCCACCTTGGGCACAGGCCAGGTGAGTTTCAGGACCCCCATTCCTGGCAAAGGGACCAAAACCGAGCACACTGCGGCTTTGCTTCTCATCTTCTCTCTTCTCCACCAGGACTTGATCAAGACATTTCTATCATTCTGGCTTTTCCAAATAGAGTGTGATGTCCTCTGTCTCTGCTTTTAGGGCCACATACACTAGCGCTCACAACCAACTCTGATTTATTCACGTGTAGGGAGTCCACAAAAACATCCAGCCAGATAAGCCTTCGACTACGAGGAGCTAACATCATTTTTTTTTTTTTTTGAGGCAGGGTCCCACTGTGTATTTATTTATTTATTTTTGGTTTTTTGACACAGGGTCTTACTTTGTAACACAACGCAGACTTGAACTCGCTATGTAGTCCAGGCTGGTCTTAAATCCAGGGCAGTCCTCCTGCCTCAGACCCCTGAGTGCTAGCATTACAGGTATGTGCCACCATGCCTGGCTATCCCATCCACTGTAGTTATGGTTTACAAGGGAAATGATTTAAAACAGCACACATAATTTATAGGATTCAAGGAATCAAATACAAAAGAGTGTAGGAAATCTATCCACACACTAAAGACCCAAAGAATCCAGCTGAGGACCTGGGTCCCATAGCTTGAGTCCAGCTAAACACCTAGGGCCCATGACAGTGGCCCCCACGAGTCCAAAATGGAGGCCTAGAGCCCACGACAATGTCTTATGCAAGTCTATTTCATGGATCTGCACTGGGAAAGCCCAAAGGTCAGTGCTGGAAGCTAGAAAGTCTGTGCTAGCGGGATGAAGGATTTGTGCCTGCAGGCTAAGGGATCTGCACCGAAGCCAGGAAGCAATGCTCAAAGTAAAGACCAGAGCTTTCCCAAAGAGAACCACAGCCACCCTCAGCGACAGCAATGTCCCAAGCTCCTCCAATGATGAGAACAGCTGAGTTCATATCAGGAAAGCCAGTGCGACAAGTTTCTCCAGGAGAATCAACAGCACACCGTCTTCCTCTTCAGTTCACCTTATCATGCTGTTGGCAACAATCCTCAGGTGGGCCCTCCACACCCAGCACCACCTGTTTCAGTTCAGCTGGTTGTTACAAGTTGACCACCAGTTGTCAACCCATTACCCTATCATTTTTAAAAACTGCTTACAGTGAAAATAAACTAGATGCAGGCTCATGGTTTCAGTTTACATTGAGCTGTAAGGCATGGTGGGAACAAGTGCTGGGTGTGTGACCAGAAGCTCATGCTGTGGTCTGTTTCACTGTCTGCCAGCTGAGCAGAGCCTGGGCTCTCCTCAGCTTCAACTGCCCTTTCTGTGAAATGGGGGCAATGCTGGGGAAGCTGTAAGGATGGGGAAGTGCTGGCCATGCAAGTGTCTGCTCCCCAGGCTGCTCAGCGTCCTCCTTATGAAGTACCTACAACCCCCACCCCTGGGAAATTACATTCTCCCACTCTCCCTGCACCTGAGACCACCCATCTGGCCACTGGGTGATCCCAGCTGTTCCTGGCCCAGCTGTTCAGCTCCAACTGTCCTGTGGTTAGAGCATCTAGTCTACCGTTCTGAGAAGCCTCTTTCTCAGGCTGGGCCCCTGAGGGAAGGAGTTGAGCTCCTGGGCAAAAGAGAAGACAAGGGGAAGAAGGAAAGGGCCAGCCTGGGAGAAGTTGGATGACTGCTGGTTCATATTTTTCAAATAACTCCATGTCCACAAAGCTAAAAATGTGGTCTTGCCTTACATATTTTGTGTGTGTGTGTGTGTGTGTGTTCCCAGTACATTTCCTTCTAATTTTTAAAACCATACGTAACGTCAGGGACATTTAATCCATATGGTTCTGATTCCTTAACACTTAAATCATCCAAATGTTGTTTTGTAGAATCTATTTGCAAATCTCTTTACATAAGCTTTTAACTCATTCTTTCTCAAAGGTATCAAGGCAGGAGCCCTGGGCAAGGCCTCCTCTTCTTCCTCACTCCAGCCTCCCTGCCCACACTGGCCAGAGGTCCTGCCACCTCTGCTCTGGACACAAGCTGCTCAGACTCTGGGAGAGCCAGGTGTGAGAGTGAGGGTAGATGGCATACAGACCTCATTTCTACCACTTCCTGGCTATGTGGCCAACCCCGAGTTGAGCTCATCAACCCCTTTTCATCAGCGATCAAAGGATAAATAACAAGCACTTTAGAGAGTTGTTAGGGGAATTAAATGAGGTGATACATAGTAAGCCCTTGGCTAGAGAGCAGGGTTTTCCCATAGACTTAGAGCCTTCCCCCATGTGACCTGGGGAGGCAGTGCTGAGGTAGTCAGAGGCCTATTGGACCATGGGGTCATTTTTGAAGGAGATAACAGCACCCTTATGGAGGAACCAATTGCAGAAGGGCAAAAGGGAATGCTACCCATGGGACCTGTGGGTTGAGGTGAGGACTGAGCAGTGGTCCTGGTGGCCAGGAGGCAGGGGGTGATGCCAGGAGATGGAGTGGGTACACCCAGCATGCTTTGTACTTGGGGTCTGCTCTGTGTGTGCCGGAGGGGTGGTGGTGGAGGGGGACAGCCCTAAAGGATGACAGAGCAAGGGGGGAGACACAAGGAAGATGGCTGTCCCACATGAGAGGGATGTGGGTTCCCCACCCATCTGTCCAAACACACACTAGGTACCTTCCCCAGAGTCCCTCACCTGCAGACACAAACCCCACTCTTAGGCTTGGAGTGTGGCCCAATCCAACTGCACGTAACTGACTGCCACTCCACCCATTCTCCCCGCTTTCCCCTCCCTGCTGCCCTGAGTCATTCCCAAGCATTCATTACTGTTGTAAGCTTCTCCATGTGCTTGCCGTGCTTTAGTGGTATTTTCTGGCTTTTCTGCTCATATAACACCTACTCTACTCCTCAAAACTCAACTCCCAAGTGCCCTTTGAGAACCTTACTGGGAAGCTTGGCTGCTAATCAGCCCTTCCTCCTCCTCTCCCACTCTCTGACCTTCTAGGCTATGCTAGTCTGGAGTGGATGGCTGCGGGGGTGGGAATGGATAGAAGCCATCCCTGTTCAGGAGGTCCCCTTCTCCACTTAAGGCAGATCCCCACGTGGCCAACCAGCTTTCTGAGACAGCAGGATGGAAATGGAAATCAAAGATGATGCCCACAGGACCATGGTCATTGGTTGTGAGATGGGACCCAGGTAGTAGGACATGGGGTGTCCAGGTGTAACACAGCTCCTGGGAGTCTAACTCACAGCAGGGCCTGTTGGCCAGCCCTGATCTAGACACCCCCAGCGTCTGTATCTATCCAGGATTCATTTCTCTGGCAATTCCAGAAGGAGCAAATCCCAGACAGAGTAGCCTCTCTGGGATAGGAGAACAGATGCTCAGTCTAAAATTAGGCTGCTGACTGCAACTTCATGGAGGCTTCACAAGCGGATCTGCTCCTTACAGCTGTCGAGTGTAGCAAAGAAGTGGAGCCCTGCTCCCTGTTGAGCTAAGCAGCAATCAGAACCAATCAACAGCAGGGATAACACCCTGTTGTCTCCTTGGGGCATTCTCCTGGCCTGGACCTGTGAATGCCTACAAATCCCCTAAGAGGGTACCTGTGAGGTCAGGGTGGGAAGGAGCCTGCCTGTCTCATGAGCTGCTTTTGTCTGACGTTAGCATTGAAAGCTTCCCCGTGGAAATTAGATACCTCGTCTGAGGTCATCCCACCAGTGAGGGTCTGAGCAGACTTGGAGTGAAACCCCAAATTCAGGCAGCAACAAACAGGCCCATGTGAGTGACACAGGTGGGAACTTGGGAATGTAGGCTGTAGCTGAAGGGGTGGCAATCAGGGAAAACTCCTTTCTACCTCATCTTTGTTTGCTCTCTCTCCATATAGGCTCTCTCTGAGTCTCATACCGTCTGCCCAGGCTGTGCTGTATGCTCAGGAGCAAGTGGAATCCACTAGAGCCCTTCTTTGAGAGCCCTTCTATTAGTCCAAAAGCCATTGTTCTCAATGCCCCCAGTGCCCCATGTAGTATGCCTGACATCTCAGGGCCTTTGCACCAGTAATTCCCTTTGCTCTTGAAAGCCTTCCTCACAGTCACATGACTTCAAGTCATGGCTCAGATGTCACCTGCTCCTGAGGCTTATTCTAGCTGCCCTATTTAAGTATGTGACACAACTCACCCCTACGTTCCTCATCCTCTTACTGTATTGGTTCTATCTCATCTCCATAGAACATAGTGCCTGCTACTGCTCTATATAATTCACTTATCTATTCTGTTTCTTGTTTCTTGTTTCTTTCCTCTAGAATATAACCTCCATGGAGGCAGGGGCTTTGGTCTGCTTTGTTCACTGATGTGCTCCAACTCCCTCAGACAGACTTTGACCTGTAACAGCTGAGGATGTCCTACCAAATGCATGAATTTTTAGAACAGAGACATCTCCTGCCCTTGTAAATTCCTAGTCATGCACCCCACTCCTTCAGGACTGCATGCTCTAGGCACAGGGTCCCATTCCCAGGAATGCTTCCAGATCCTTTCTGGACCTCTGTTCATGTGATAAATGGGGCTAAAGGCCCCGTCCTGCCTCTCACAAAGCCTTACGGGTGACATGAAGGTATGGATATGATTTGCCAAGATCTACCAAGAGCTGGTTCATGGGTGTGTGGTACTGGGGTAGTCCACTCATGGGTTTATAGTTGGGCATGATGTTGGGAGGTGACACCTGGTAGAAGAGGCAGGTCGCTGTGGGCGTGGCCTGAAAGGAGATAGCTATATATTCCTCCTCCTCCCTTGAGGACTTGCTGCTTCCTGCCTGAGATGCCATGAACTGTTTCTCCTCTGCCATGCCCCCCCGCCATGCTGCCCTGCATTAGAACCAGCCAACTATGGACTGGAACCTCTACAAACTGTGAGCCAAAATAAACCTTTCCTCCTTTAACTTGTAAGTGTCTGGTATTTTGCCCCAGCACTGTGAAAGTAACTAAGGCATACACAAAGTGTGAAGTGTGTATTTATTTAGATGGCAGGCCCCATACTGAGGGTGAGGGCCCTGCAGAGGAATGCAGAGGAATGTGTCTATCTATAAAGAGGCACTACCAGGTGAGCAGGACCCAGATAGGAGAGGGGAATACCCACTTAATACAGTAGAAGTGAGACTCTAAAAGGAATACAAGTGTCTGTTAGCATCTAGAGGAATTCAGACTTCAGCCATCTGTGTTAGGGTTTGGAGATATATAGACAGATGTGCATATGTATGTACACACACACACACACACACACACACACACACTGCAATTATGGAGGCTGAGGTGTCCCAAGATCTGCAGCCAGTAAGCTAGAGACTGGGATGCTGATGTGTAGTTTCAGTCGAAGTCTGCGGTCTGACAGCCAGGAGAGCCAAAGGTCTAAGCTCCAGTTAGACCCAAGAAGAGCCAGTGTCTCTTTCTGAGTCTGAAGACTAGAATGAGCCAAAATCAGCTCAACAGTCAGGAAGAAGGGGTCCCCTCTGACTCGGCCATTTTGTTCTCTGCAGGTCCTCAGCTGACTTAACGAAGCCCTCTGATTTTAGGGGAGCAGTGTGCTTTACTCAGTCTACTGAATCAAATGCTAATCTCATCTAAAGATGCCCTCATAGGTACCCCCAGAATAATATGTGGGCAAATATTTGGTCGCCCATTGGTCAACCAAGATGGCACATAAAATTAACCATCCCAACTGCTGTTGACTCTTCCCCTCCAAACTCAGAACCCCACCGCTGAATCCATATGCCTGTCTGCCTTCCCCTTCCCAGATCTCCCTCTCCTCTTCCAGCCTGGCACCCTTGAGGACATTGCCTCTGCTCTCAAGTTCCCCTGACTCAGTGCTTAATAGTGTACAGCTGGGTGCCTCAGGACATTTGGTGAGATTCTCATCCTTGCGGTCAGAGTACAGGGTGGGTTTAGGAGCAGTTTGCAGGAAATAGGCTGGAAGACCTAAAGAAGACAGTCTCAAGAGGGCTTTTTTCAGACCAGAGGGTCACAGCTGGTTGTGGAAAGAATCCAGAGTTCCCAGGGATGAATGGAGGCTTCACCTCATACTCAGGTTGTGTGGTGATACTGCTGGGTCCCACCTCACTGTGGGAAGCAAGAAGGCCTTTGGGTGCTGCATCTATTAAGCACCTAGTAGGCACTAAGCAAGCATAGACCCTCAGAGTTCTCCCAACCTAGCAGGAGCAGCACAATCAAATATTTGACTATATGACCAGTGTCTTGCTCATGTATGCCAGTCAAGTTACAAGAATCTTGAGGGGAAGGCTTTAAATTCTGCTGGGACTGAGAATCAGTCAGGAAAAAATAAGAAAAATGGGACATTTGAAAGAGATCTTATAGAGTGAGTTTGCTAAATGCTCAGGAGGGTTAATAGAGGAGCTGACTGGGAGGTTCGGTGGTGGAATAGGAGCAGAAGCGCTCCAGGGAAAAGGAATAGTATAAGCAAAGGCCTAAAGTGTGCAAAGTTGCACTGTACTTAGGGACAAATGAGATGCACTGCTCAGGCCAGATGCTTCCCTGGGTATGACTCCAGGTGCAAAGACTCCCAGGCTGAGGGATGGAGGATTAGAGTTTTCCTCCTGCCTTGGTGAGGGCGGAGCCTGAGCAGCAGTGGAGCTAGACTTCTACATCCTTTTGTTATTATTGGATACCTCGTCCTGAAAGTAGCATTGCAACCAGTCCCACTCTTCCTGTACTCTGCTCTCCCTCCTGTGTCTTCTGCATCATTCTCGGCTTCCATTCACTGTTGTCATAGTTATTTTCCACAGTGTGCAAGGCCTCTCTGGAACTGGACTGTTAACTGTCTGAGCACAGGATCTGTCTGACCTTCGGATTTCTTTCTGCCTACCTCTTGCTCATATGCCACCCTGACCCATCATCCTGGGCAGGCCACATGCACAGTATCAGTTACTGTTGGGTGAAGGTCACACAAGGGGGTGGGATGTAAAACCATCCCCAAATTTCTCCCCTTGCTGCTTTCAGAACTCTTTCTTCTCATGTCTGGTGCTATTTTCCTTGTGTGAATGTTTATGGGACTGATTTCTCAGCCCCCTCCTTCCTTTACTTTAGGAGTTATTGAAAACCCTTATGCATCAGTCTCCCCTAAAGTGCTTGAGATGTGGTGGGGGGAGGGGTATAAATCAGCTTTCTGTAGCTGTGACCTGAGAATAACAACTTAAAGGAAGAAATCTTTATTTTGTTTTATGGTTTCAGGGATTTTAGTCCATGGTCAACTGGCCCCATTGCTGTTAGCCTGTGGCAAGGCAGAAATATTATGACAGAAGGGCATGACAGAAGAAATCTGCCTATCTTGTAGCATCCAGGAAGCAGAGTGAGAAAGAGACAGAGACAGAGAGAGACAGAAAGAAGAAGGGGCTGGGGACAAGATATGCCTTTCAAAGTCATGTCCCTAGTGGTCTATTTCTCTACCTGGGCCTCGCCTCCTGCCAGCCATTCTGCTGTGAATTCTTCAATGGATTACTCTCTTAAGGTTACTGCCTTCATGATACAATCATTTCCCTAGGCTCCACCTCTGAACACTACTGCACTGGGGATCTCGTTGTGAATACATGAACTGCCTTTATTGTGCACCTCTCTTCTTATACCTAAATGCATTTGATCCTTTCATTTCATCAGCACTCATTTAATCCTCATAATCCTTCCCTGAGACTTGCTATCATTCCTATTTTATAGCTGTGAAAGCTGAGGCACTGGGGCACTAAGCAGTATTGTCAGAACAGGATCAGCACCCATGCCTGCCTGGCCCAAACCTCAGATACCGATGCTCTGCTGCCAGTGAGCACGAAGCCACCTGCAGAGTAAATGTTTGTTATTGGTGATCTTGCAAGTTCCTGGACTTTGGGTAAACCTGTTCTCACAGCTGCTGGGAGAGTGTGGCCTGACAAATCTTCTGATTTCCTGGAACCAAAAGCCTTGACTTGCCCACCTGCAGCCCACAGGCCTGTGAGATGCATGAGAAACCAGAATGAGGCTGTTCCAGGGCTCAGCCTGAAACAGAAACTCAGCCCAAAGCATAGGAAAACACCAGGGAGAGGGCCACTGCAACTTGATGGTAGTGGCCTAAACTGGGCAGCAGGGATGCATCAGGGATTTTGGTTTCTGGCTTGACATGTTGGATGCCCCCAATAATGAAGAAAATCGGAGAAGAGAATGACTCTATGGGAACAAATTAATAATGCTACCACTTATCAAGTCCTTTCTAGGCACTGAGTGCTTTATTAAGGGCTCTTCTGCAGTGTCTTGTTAAAACATCACAACAGCCTTTAGGATGAGGAAGTCAAGACCTCCAACATTAAGTTCTATGCCCAAGGCCACATAGTAAGTGCAGAGCTGGGGTCTGAACCCAGGTCTACATGGCTACAGGGCCTCGGCTGTCATCCAGGTTGAGGACTGAGTCAGGAAGCTAGAAACACAGTCCTGGGAGTGAGAGAAGGTGGGCTCTCTGCCCCAAGAGAGAGGAGAGAATACTGAACACACACACACACGCACACACACACACATCCCAAATGATAAAACAACACAGGGCATTTGAGTCCAAAAAATGATAACCACAGAGGGGTGGGAGGTGAAAGGGGTAGTTGGTAGGACTAGCACCTAAACTTAAATAATCTGCAGGGCCTATTGCTAATCCCTACCTTGAAAATGCTCCCAAGAACATGGTGGCAATCCCTGGCTCCTTAGGAATGACAGTGTGTTCCAAAAGTATATCTTTAATTTGGTTGTTAAGAGCCGCAAATAAAATTTCACATGGAGACAGCCTTCTAGATGGCAAATCAGGTGCCAACCCTGCCCTCTGCTTCAATGTCTTTTAGCCTATGAAGTCTCTCCAGCTTGATACTGGTTCTACAACAGAACCAAGCTATGTGTGTGTGTGTGTGTGTGTGTGTGTGTGTGTGTGTGTAACATTTCCATGGAAACAAGCATTCAGTATTCTTGCCTGGGACACCTGGATCATAATCTTTAATGGTAGCCTTCAGAGTAGAAGTAATCTTACTACCCCATCCCTCATGCTGTCCCCTCCCCTCTCTTAAGCTTGACAAAGAGCAGAGTAGTGTTTAGCAAGTTGCTTCAGGACATCTAGTTACCTGTCAGTCCCAGGATGCAGACTTGGGTATTGCCTGTTCCCACCACAAGGGAGGTGTCTGAGTCATGTCTGAGGAATGAAGGAATGTAAGAAGGTCCCCAGGGTCAAATGCTGGGATTTTCTCAAGACCTAGCCCAGTTAGATGCAAGGGCTGGGACTGATAGGAAGGAAATGGCACCTGGAACCATCTGCCTTCTAAGTTGTGTCCCATCCAGCTACTCGATGGGAATGGCGCCCCAGGCTGCTAGCCCAGCCTGTGTCCCTGGGCTCTCAGGCCAGAGTCCTGAAGACCTTCTGGTCTCCACTGAGAAGTAGTCCCAGAATTGAGGTGGGGACAGGTGGCTTTGGTTATGGGAGGAGTTGGTGAGTTCTTCCTGGCTGGAGGACAATCACAGGAGACCCCTGTATGCCTCCAAGGTTATCAAGTACAGCTGGGTCTCATACAGTGAAGGTGCTTAATGACTTCCCTTCCTGATACCTTGCTGTGGTCAGTTCAGGATTATGTGTGTTTGGAGGTTGGCATGGGGATGTCCTGGGACGCCTGGAGGCTGCAGAGGAGTTTTCCAAGGGAAAGGAGGAAGGAGACAAATCACAGAAAAACAAGTTATAGAAAGGTAGGACAAAGGAACAGTCCAAAGAAAGAAGCTTCCAGGGTGGCCTTTTCAGAGCAGGCCCACACTCCTGAGTATCCAGGTCAGTGAGAAATCTTCACTGAGAAACCTGCCACTCCAGCTCCTCACAAGAACCCCTGTGACCTCGGTCGTAGTTCTGAGTCAATTAAGTCTGCTTCTCTGTCTTTGGATCCCCACCCCCACCCCAGAACATTCATCCACTTATCAAGCATCTGTGAAATCAGTCCTGATTGGTGAGAAGAAACAAGATAGAAAGTTCCCCACAGTTTTCCCTGGAGGGTGGACTGGACCCGCACAATGATCACACTTCGGATGACTGACGTGCAGTAGAGGCAGGAACCATCGACTTGCCTGGGATGACACAGGAGAGTTCGGTGGGGCAGGGCCACTGCTCAAAGGGTGGAGGACACTCACTCAGCCCTGAGCAGGAGCAAGGTTGTCATCTGAGCCTTTGTGTGAGTGACAAAAATTCACCCCTTTGGGGAATATGAATTATAATAAGGGACGCACCTCCTCTTCTACCAGAACAGTTGGAGGGGAGCAGGGCAGGTGTGGAGTGGGGGCAGGGATCTATGAGGGGACAGCTGCCCTACTCAAGGAAGGACTTGTCTCAAGGGAAGGTTTGATTCCAGATGTGGTACTAGAAGCTGATGGATGTTAGAGGAAATGGG
The DNA here is from genome assembly GCA_004363535.1 of Dasyprocta punctata. Taxonomy (NCBI): domain Eukaryota; kingdom Metazoa; phylum Chordata; class Mammalia; order Rodentia; family Dasyproctidae; genus Dasyprocta; species Dasyprocta punctata. The sequence continues at coordinate 52,409 of RJWM01004873.1, forward strand.
TGGGAGTCCACAGAACAGCTGGAAGCTTGGCAGTTGTTGAGGGGTTCACAATTATGTGAGTGTGTAGGCTCATGTCTAGCTGTTGTCACATCTATCTTCACTCCCTGCAAACCCTGGAGTCATGTTTTCCTCCTCTAGTACCTAGGAGTGTGATGCCCCTTTCTAAAATGGGAGTTCTATCATGGGAGCTGGTGGTCTGTTTACTCTGAAGAGAAGAGAATGGCTCCTCTGGAGACTGTTACAGGAAAGTACAGAAATAACCAGGATCACTAACTCTGTCACTTGTATCCAGATGAGTTTGAGACCATCATGTTGGAAGCCAGGAGGCTCCAAGGATCTTCCTTGAAAGTCACAGTCAGCGTTCTGGACAGTAGTACCCTGTGAGTCCTTGGACTGTCTCAACTCAGAGAGAGAGAGGAGGAAGAGAGAGAGAGAGAGCTCGTGAGAGAGGAAGAAAGAGAGAGAGAGAGAATATGAGAATCTTTGCATTCTGCAACCTGTTCACCTGATCGCCTGTAACTTCCTCCTGAGTTGTTTTGGGGGTCAAGCCCAGAGTCAGTCCCTGGTCAACTGAAGCAAAAGGTTGACTATGGCAAACAACTGACGTGTCTGAATGTCTCAAGTAGGCATCTGTAAACTGTAGAGCATGATGTGGGCTGGAGGACTTGCTTACTGCTGTCTGGTGGGGCCTGGCTCAAGGATGCTTCACGCAGGGGCTAGAGGATGGCCAGGAGTGACTCAGGTCCAAGTCCTGGGATCCAGCAGCTTCCGGTGAAGTCAGGCTGTTGGGAAGCCCCGGGATGCCCGATCGGGGCAGGAGCCCAGGGAGGGCCCAGGCAGGCCAGCTCAGCCCCGCTCTGCATTCATTACAGCGGATTCCCGACTGGGGAGGCCAGGGTTTCCCGGAGCAGGGCTGGCACCTGGGAGCAAGGCTGCAGGCACCAAGCCCTTTGGATAGGAAGATGGACACTCGCCGGCCCGGTGCTGCCAAGGCGTGGCGCTGAGTGACAGAGCCCCGCGGGGGCCACCGGGGCTTCCCCGGCACCCCCCCCCCCGCAAGCCCCTTCCCCCGGCTCTGGAGGAAATGACCGCGCGGGCGTCGGGGAGGGCGCAGGGGGCGGGGCGGCGCCCGGAGTGGCACGGGCTGTCACCGTGGAGGCCGCGGCGCAGACCCTCCCCGCGGCCGCCGAGCCGGGGATTCCCCAGTTGAGGAGCCCCAGCCCCGCCGCCGCTCGCCACGCCCGCCCCACCGTAACCCGGCGGCCAAGGCCTCTCTGGCTGCCCGCCGCGAGCCGGTCACGCCCATGCCCAGAGGGCCGGGGAGGCGCTCGGACACCGCGGGGTCCCCGGGCTTGGCGACAGGAAACTCTGGGGAGTGAATGGAAAGAAGTGGGTGGTCCGGCCCCTGCGACTTCCCCTGACATCACTGCCCAAATAAGGAGCTTCCAAGCGGCCGTGGGGCGGCTCAGAGCCGCGCCCGCCGCCGGCGCCCGCCCCGCGCCCACCCCGAGCCGCGTGGGCCGCCAGCGAGCGCCCGGGGCACCTCCGGGCGGAGCCGAGCCGGGCGGAGCCGAGCGCGCGGGCGCTGCCGAGCAGCGAGGAGGCCGGGCGCGCAGCCCAGCGCAGCCCAGCGCAGCCCAGCCCGGCGCGGCGCAGCCCAGCCCTGAGCCGCGAGCCTCGCAGTCGCAGGTAAGCAAGGATCGCCCCGCACCGCGCGCTCGCCGCGGCCTGGCAGCCCTGGCGCTGAGCAGCGCCGTGTCGGCGGCGAGTGGCCAAGGGGTTGGCGGGAGGCAGGCTGGTGGGAAAGGGTGGGCACATCGGGTCCAACTCCCCAGACTCTTGGTGAAGGCGGGCGAGGCTTCTCATCAGCTTGAGATTGCCCGGTGCATGGGTTCTGCGCTAGCGTTTCACGGACATTACTTCTGTCACCATCCTAGGGTGACACAGACGTTCCCGCGTTCACACACTTCTCTCGAGCACACTGGCACCGGGCACAGACAGCCCATTTCGCCGTTGACATGCCCAGCCTCAGTGTCCTGTGAACACCCTGGCCCCTGGAGCGCGTTCATCCCAGGGGTACAGGGCACACCCACACCCGCTGGGAACTGCTGAATGGGTTTGGCAGCCCTGGCAGCCTTCCCCCAGGAGGCCTTGTCAGTTGCATACTGTCAGCTCCAACAGCCTTGGGCTCCACTCACTGGGAGTGAGTTAAACTAGCAGGGCTCTGGCTTTCCCCTCCCCCTTGCAGAATGGGAGGTGGTGAGGTGTACAGCCCAGGGGCCATGCCTGTCATGATAGGGAGTTTGGCCATTGGCAGGCATGTGCTGCTGGCCTCACAGGCTGGGTGTTTCCAGAGGGCTCCCTCTCTGCATTTCTGGGTGCATCCTCCCTGCCCTCTTGTCCAGTGCAGGATACTTGGGCTCAGGACTGGACTGGTGGTGGCTGCAAAATAAGTGCAGTCAGGGTCAGCCTTGACCTCTTGTAGAGGGTCTCTGCCTGGTAGCTACAATGGCTTATGTATAAAAATGTAATGTATTCATGGACAGTTTGATCAAGGATCTAGGGAGAAATCTGTAGAGCCAAGTTCTGAATCCATTGCTTAGTGGCTCTGTGCAGATCTGAATGATCTCCATCCCATTCAAGCTGTGTTTTATCATCTGGGAAAGGGGGAATGAATGTCCTTTGAGGTGTGTTGCCAGGGCAAATTGAGATCATGTAGGTGAAAATGGTTTGCAAATGGCAAGCCCCGTGCACGTGCCGGTTGCTGTGGTTTGGATGATTTCTGGGCTAGTATTTTTCATGGCTCTGCTTTGGGACTTAGAACATCGTTTCTGTTCTGTTATCGGCAGAAAGGGGGACATAATAAGTGTTCTTTTGTGCCTGCTAGCAAATTTCCCAAAGTGTGCTCCATGGAATGTTAGTTCTGAAGGCTATTCCACAAGTAAAGGTTTCCCTTGTCGAGTGAGTTTGGCGGTTTCTCCAAGCGCTTTATCACTCGTCTGCCCAATCATAACCTACATTAGAAAATTAGAGCTCTGAGAAGTCCTGCAGCAAAAGAACCTGTTTGACTTTGTTGGACCCAGCATTTCTCTCTGGCTGGAGCCCTTTTCAAGCTCCATGGGGAAACACTGCCTCAGGAGAGCCTGGAGAGATGGTGTGTTGTTCAGCTGCAACCAGATTTGGATAACTAAATTCTAATTGCCCTCTTCTAACGGAGAAGCCTAGAGCAGTTAAGTGGCTCATCTGAGATCAAACAGCTACATAGTGACCCAAGATCACCCAATAGTTAGTGGTAAAAGAGGGACCAGAACCAGACTCCCCATCCCAGGCTCTTACCTCATTTAATTACATCCAGAAGCTGAGAAAATTCTCCCCTGGAACTAGTCTTGCTGCTTCAGGTAAATACTCTGCAGAATATTTGGAAAACGTGAAGATTTAAATGACTTTCTGTAGAATGAACTGAGGAAGATCAGGTATCTACTGTGTGCCATTCATCCCTGGGACTTTAGTGTGTAATGTTCAGCCAGATGCGGAACTTGTGGTATAAAGAGATCAGTGATATACCACCACATTCTTCACACACATACACACACACACACTGCTATACACTCAAGCATCCACTCCTGCACAATACGTGCATGCACCAGCTCACACCGGTGCCTACACACACGATCTTGCACACTTATTCACACACACCCCTGTTCCTATACACACATCCAACCCCTCCACATGCACACACACACACTTCTACACACATTCCCACTCTCTCCCGTGCACCTGTTTACACACGTCTGCTCCCATACCCACTCTATCACACATGCATCATTCCTGTTATGTTCCAGACTCTGGCCAAGAGTCACTCAGCAGAGAACTCACTTGTCCCTGTGTCCCCAGGGTTGGCAGGAAGACTGCATTAGCTCCCCAAGAGCCATGAATATGTGGGAGGCCCTCGTGGACCAATCTAATGTGGCATTTCCTTGGTGTCTGCAAGTGCTTCCCATTTTTCTGCCATATTTGCCCATATTGGTCAACTGTCATTTGGTTGCAGATGAAGGGGCAACCAGAGCTCTGGGTCTACTATCCTGTTTTTTTTAATCAACTGTCAAAATGCTATGAGGGCCCAGACCCCAGTGCCCAGCAGAATGACCCATACAGAAGAGACCATTAGGTAGAGAGACAGAGACAGAGACAGAGAAACAGAGAGAGAGAGAGAGAGAAAGAGAGAGAGAGAGAGAGAGAGAGAGAGAGAGAGAGAGAGAGAGAGAGAAAGAGAGAGAGAGAGACCAATGGCCCTAACCCAGGCTAGCATCCCGGGGGTACACTGAACATGTTTGCTGAGTGCCTGCTGGGTCCTAGGCAGCCTTCTAGGAATATCAGCAGTGAAAATGATTTAATCCTTTTGTTCAAGGAAGCCGCATTCTAGTGGGAAGAGAAAGAGCGAGTAGTAAAGGCCCAGAGAAAGCTCCGTAATGGTGTGTTCTGTGGAGAAACCCAACCAGCAGCCAGAGAGATGAAGACTGTCAGCAGCCAGGTCAGGAGAAGCAGGGGAATCAAACCTGGGACTCTGTGTGTTCTTATTCTTAGAGCAGTTGGTGTTTGTCCTGAACTTAATAATGGAAAAGTGGCAGCCATGCAAAGCTTGGGGTAAAGCATATTCCAGGCCAAGGAGCAGCAGGTACAAAGGCCCTGCAGCAGAAAGGGGCCAGGCTCAGGGCGGCGAGCCCCTTACTGGTTCCTCTGCCAACACCTTTAGAGGGAGAACTGTAGTCGCTGATCTGGACCCTAATTATCTTTCAGTCTTAACCACTGTAGCCAAACTCTGGGCATCCTGGGATTGAGTGACTTGACTGTCTCTGCTTCTCAGAGGGCTGCCAGCTTCAGTGGGTCCACCCCACACATAAGGAGAGGGTTGGGTTCCCAGGGCTGCACCCTGCTGTGCTGTTATAGAATTCCATGCTGTTTGTGGGAGGTTCGAGACAGTTCAGGTGGTCCATCTGGACGGTTTGTGAATTGGTTGTGCTGCTTCCATTATTAATAACCATGATGTCATACATCTGTGTGGTTCTTGATCCGCTGCAGAGTACTCTCCTATTATCCCCTCTGTGCTCCTCTGCGTACTGATCTGCGGGGGGTGGGTGTGTAGAGAGCTCACATACTGCCACACACGGCTGTAGGCTCACCCGGGCCACCTCACCATCCTGTGTCACTGCTTCCTCCACTGGAAAGTGAGGTTGCAGGACAACTGACTGTCCAGGGCTCTTGGGGTTGAAGCCAAGAGAGAAGCTACGTGTCAAGGCTTGATGTACAGAAGGTACTTAGTAATTGTGGGTACCCATCTTATAGGCCAGGAACTTGGGGCTAAGTGAGATTGTGACTTTTTCACCCATTTCTGTATCCCTGGACTTCCCAACCCAGGATTCAGGGTACAGAGCAGGCTTTTAATAACTACTGCATCTGGCAGACTTGCCTGACGTTGCACAGGATGGAGTGAAATATAAAGATAAACCTTCATGCTGCCTTTGAGGTTGATCTTAGAAGTATTGTTGTTTTGTTGACAGTTGTAGAAGCATAAGGGCCTTGGGCTTCTGAGATGTGATATTCTTTGCAAACTAATGCATACATTTTATTAAAAAAAACATTTAGAAATCTTTTATTAGAGGGCATTGAGGTGAGAAAGTGGCCTTCTGATCGTTGTGAACAGTGGCTCTTCACCCAGGTGCCTATCACTGCCCTTTGAGACCTTTGAACAACAGAGTCCCAAGTTCCACCCCCATCATCTGATTCAGAGCCTCTGGAGGTGGCATCAGGGCATGTAGGGAGTGGGCTTCCCTTTTCCACCTGCCTGTAGCTGTGGCTCAGACCCCCTTGTTCCATTCCTACAGCAGCCACATGGCATGTGCATGAGCTATGGAGTCCCTCAGACCTATATTTGCATCTTCTGGCTTCCATCCAGGGACCTTGACCAATAGATTTTCCCTGTTCCACACCTCAGTCGCCCCATCTACGTGTAGTTACTTAGAGTGTGGTCCCTTACTTTGTTACAGGGCATGGGGCGTGTTAGGTGAGATGCTGATGTAAAATGCTGGCTCTCCACCGAGTCTACTCCCATGTCTCTTCTGTCTGGCCCTTAGCTCTGCTTTCTTGCATGTTGCTCTTTTGGGAGGATCATTTTGACCTATCAGTGCCCAAGTTCAAGAGACCCAGCAGTGGTCAAATGTAGGCAGATAGGATGGAGCGTAGAGTCATAAGCATTGCTCCTTGGTGAGAGATGGGCCTGGGTCATTGGTTCTGGTCATAGAGGAATCAGGGTCAGGGTGCAGAGTCCCACGTCCAGGAGTTTTTATGAACCTGCCACCAAGTTGCTGTGTATCATTTGCCTACCCCCGCCCCTCTCTGAACCTCACGTCCTCATCTGCAGACTGGCTCATTTGAGTCTCTGGCCTTCTTCCTGCTGGGAGAAGTTGCTGGGCCTTTTGCGTGCACGTGCTGAGTGGGTGCAGTGGCAGAGTGGGCTGGCAGGGTGGAGGGAGCTTGCCAGCCTTTCCCAGCCTGGACTCTATTGAAATTGATCTTGTAGAGAAGCCAGCAGACAGGCTGTGGGACAGGGCAGAGACTGTGGTTTCTAATTGGGAGACCCAGTCACGAGAGAGGAGGCAGGAAAAGAGACATGAAGGGCATTCAGTTCAATTAAAGGAAAGACATTACCTTTTCTTTTTTTTTTTTTTTTCCTTAAAGAAAACCCAAAAGGCTCTGAGCCACCTGCTTCCCAAATAGCGTGTCTCTCATTTGAAGTCAGCAGTATGCCTGGGAGGAGAGTTGGGTACAGGACAGAGGCAAAAGGCTGCAGAGGAAAACTGAGCAGCTAACCACTAGGTTACCAGACATCTGCTGAGCACTCCGGAAGTGCCAGGCACTGCTCTAGGCCCAGGGGCACAACAGTGTCCCAAACAGGCTACACTCAGTGTTCTCCTGGGGCTGCTAAAACAGTGAAGGGAAGGGAGGCAGCCATGGACCAAGGAACAGGGGGAGGGGTGACGTGTCACAGTAAATGTCATGAATTAAAAATAAGGCAGTGTGAAGTTGGAAGATGCTGAGGTAGGGTGGTCCCTGGCCTCTTCCGTGTCTGGTAGTCAGAGAAGGCAGCATAGCTAAGGTGGCCCGCGGGTACAGTGTGAAGGAATGTGGAACCTGCTAGATGAATTCAAGGAAGATTTTCTCTCTCCGCGCTGTCCATGGAAGTCTATGGCAGTGTCTCATTTAGAGCTGCACAGTCAGCTCATTGGACACAGTTTCTCCCTGCAGGGAAGCTAGGACCTACCGGGGTCTCCTGCATCCCACCCTGCAAACAGCAGAGAAAGGCACCTGTTTCTTGAAAACAACAGTGAACCCAGAGACTTAGGAGACATGATGACTAAATATTATATGAGTCCTGAATTGGACCCTAGAACAGAAAAACATGAAAAATAATATGTGATCAAACAACAGTGAATGTTTAAGCTTTAAAAATATTTATTAGGGTAAAAGGTACATGGCTATTAATCCCCCTCAAAATATTCCACTCCCTTCAAACATACTTATCCCATCATTCTCCCCACTCTCTGAAGCAGTTCTGAAAATCTTTCTGAGTGTCTTGACTTGGGTTTTCATGGCTGCTTCAGTGTCCAAAATTGGTTCAGAATGTTTAACTTTCATGGTCATTTTGACCTTGGGGAGCTAGAAGCCACATGGTGCCAGATCCAGCAAATAAAGTGGATGGAGACACACCATAATTTTTTAGGAGCCTGTTTTTCCATTGAATGGCCCTTGGCAACAGCATTTACTACATTTTTGATTACACCTTGTACAGACACTCATGAAAGAGGACTTCCGGAACTGCTTCGGAAAGTGGCGAGAACAGTGGGATAAGTATTCTGAAGGGGATTAATGGCAATGTATCTTTTACTTTAATAATTTTTTATTCAAATATTCATCATATACTTTGACCATATGTCATATAAATAAAATCCGAAGTTCAGTCCCTAGTCATACACTGATGTTAATTTCTTCCCTTTGACAAATATACATCATTATGTAAGATGTTAGGAAACTGTGTAGATGGTATATGAAGTCTGTTTTGTCTGTATAACTTTTCTGCCTATCTAAAAGTATTCTGAAATGACAAGTTTATTTAAAAATGAATGGATAAAGCTGCATGGAATCATAGTATCTGGCCTCCTCTGGGTTGCTTACTTAGGAAAGCTGTCATGCCCACTCAGTAAGCGAATCTCTGCTCCTGCTGGTCACCTGAGGTGTGCCACCTAGAGTAACCTTTTTGAGAAAGAGCAAGATTATAAACCAGTGCCATAATCACAGTGGTGGGGGGAGGTTGAGACGTCTCCCCTAGGAACTTCCCCAAGCGAATGTTAAGCCTACCATGTAGCTGATACTTTAGGCCATCCTAAGTATGCCCTGTACATTTGATGAAGTCCACTGACACATTTTCACTTGCTGCTGTACAAGGCAGATGCTGCAAACGCAGTTTTGTTTGTGGACCCGTATCCTGTGACTGCATGAATTGTGGCAGCTAATAGCTAGGAAGGAGGCACAAGGTGGTTAAGAACAGACTTGGAGAATTGACAGGGCCTTTAAAAGTGATCTGGTTTTCCTTGACAGGAGAACATATTTAAATACAGGGAGGGTATCTCATGGAATCAAGGAAAGAGACCAGGAGCCAAGACATTGTGAGGTTTGGGGCCTAATGCTCCATTCACAAAACAGTTAACTTGGCTTAGAAGAGTCTCTTGGGACCCTCCTGATGAAACCCACTGAGCCCAGAGCAAGGGCTTGGCCTGTGTCTGCAGGCAGATTCCCCAAGTTTCTGGAGGGCTTGTGGCCGCTCAACACATCCTTGCCTAGCATGTGGGTATTTGGCGTTTGGCTGAACTACAGTTAGAGGTAAAAGATGCTCAGGCACACAGGGAATCTTTTGCTTGGCCTATTAGAACGCAATTAGAATTCAAAAGTTAGGATGTCCATTCCAAAAAAGACTTATTTTAAGCAAGCTTTGATCTTAGGAAATATAGAAGCCCCGTATTTCATGTGGTGTTTTTGTAGAACATAAAGGATACCAGATATGAAGATGTGTTAGGGGAAGAAAATAAAAGTCCTGCAGCCAAGTACCATTGGGAAAGTTTGGAAGCTCTTATACTGCAGGACTTCTCAGGGCCTTTAATATGCAGAAGTGCATTGGAAATCAGCAAAAAAATTGTGTGTGAGTGTTATGAATATGAATATATATGAAATGGGTGTCATAGGCATCTTTTCAAGATTGATTAAATACCCACACATATATGCACATGTAAATAAACATAAGTAGCTGGACTACAATTTTGTAGAGAAGCATTTTGGAAATCACTAAAGTTATCTGAGGTCAAAGCTTTAAAAAAGGAAAGTGAATGCACAGTAGCTCTAAAACTTGTTCCTGCCTGTTAGTTTCAGCTTGTCAGTTTCTCACATTTTTCCTGTTTTGTTAACTTAATTTCTTTTTTCTCAAAAGGAAAGTGGCAACTGGCATGCAAATGATCCTTCCCCCTTCCTTGTCTGCTGTGCTCATGGGAGGCAAAAGCACCATATTGCATGTTTTTGTCGCAGTGAGGGTCACCAGGCCCCTGCGACAAATCAGTGGAGGCACTGCAACCCAGAAACCCATCTGTGACATTGGTGTTTTAGAAGCTCAAAAAGAACCACATTAAAAAAGGTCACTAAAGTCTAAAAACCCCTTTGTGGAGTGTGGCTCTGCACACGGTCCTCCATACCCTGCCCTGTGCAGTTCAGCGGGCAAGTCGGGTGAGGCTGGAGCACCACCCACTGAGGATGATGTCCCACTAGGCTCCTCTTCTCCCCATTCCCTGGTCCTGCCAGCTGCCTGCTGCTCCTCAAAACCCCTGAAGCCCGGGTCCTGCCTCAGTCCCCCTTTCCCTGGCTGTGACCCTATGTATGAATTTTGCCCCTTCCCAAACCTGCTCCTTATTTGGCAGGATCAGGTGAATTTTGTCCCCAAGCACATGGTTGCCCATTCCATGTGACTTGGTTACTTTTCTCTCGTTGCTGGGACACAACACCCAACACCCAAAATGAAGGAAGGAAAGGTTTATTTAGCTCACTGCTTGTGGAGATTTGAGTCCATAGTCGGCTGCCTCCAAGGCAGGGTGGTATGGCACCAGAGCAACACTTCAAGGCCGCAGCCAGAGCAAAAGGGGGAAACAAGCCTCTTCTCCTCCCTTATATTGTGCACAGGCCACCTCTCTCTTCAGGGCAGGTGTAGCACTCACAAAATCTCTGTGCCCTCCTCTTGCACAGGATGAGGATGTTTACAAAGTAAGGATCCTGGCTCCCCGCTGCCTCTCAGTTAAACTTCTAAACTTCTCAAGTTGACACAATATATCAACCATAACACCAGGTGTCATACTTGGTCTTGTCGGAAACTGAACTTTGCTCCCTTCCTCTGGTCAGTGAGGACTTGCAAATAAAAGAAATGAGGAGTAATAGTTAGAGGAACTTGAAGGAGGAATATCCTTCCACTACAGGTTAGAGTGGGGTGGGGAGTGGGAAGGCCCCAGGGACAACTCATTTGAGAATGGATGGGCTAGCTCAGCCTCTCCCTCACACTTTGGCCTGCCCTTCGTCTGACCATGTGTGGCTCCACACAAGTGACCCACAATCTCAGCCTCTGTTTCTTTGGCTACTATAAAGGTTCCTGCTCATCGTCTCTTGCGCTTCGCTTCAGTGCTGTGATGTTTATGGAGAACCTAGAACTGTGCAGAGAAAGTGATGCGTTCATTATTATTCATGAAAAAGATTCCATCAACTAGTAAAAAAAACAAAACTGAACAAAAAAATCAGCCACGTTTTTAAACGTGCAAACATATAAACAGGTAGTTTACCAGATAAAAATGACTCATCAACATATGACCAATGCTTAAAATACTAAAACACAAAGGATTATAAATTAAAATGAGATGATTTTGAGTATAAATGCCAATTTTTTTAAAATAGAGAATATCTAGTGCTGTTAAGGGCAAGCAGAGTAGAGAGACTAAATTGGTACCAGGGAAAATTAGAAGTACACATACCTGCTTTGATCTGGCAATGCCTAGCTATAGAAAAACATGCACACGAGATATAAAGGTACAAGGGCATTCTTTTGCAGCATTGCTTTGAGTGGAGAAAAATTGGAAGTATCTTCTATGTCCATCAGTGGTAATGCTTACACAATTTGCATGGATAGTGTGGAACACTTTGTGACCAGTTAAAAAGAAAGAAATGAATCGGCAGGCCCTGACATGGATGGATACTCAAAACATTGTCTTAACTGGAAGACAGTTTCTATGTGATATGTTTAGTACAATCCCGTCTTCACAAAGAAAAAGTTAAAGGTTGAAATACAATTGAAATATATATGAATGTTTGCATAAAACTTCCTTATTATAAAACATACATTGCGTTAACAGCCCCCCCCCCATACTCCCTCTTGCTTTAAACACATTTATCCCATTGTTCTTCACACTTTCTGAAGCAGTTCTGGAAGTCCTCTTTCATGAGTGTCTTTACAAGTTGTGATAAAAAATACAGTGACTGCTGCTGCCAAGTGCCATTCAGTGGGAAGACAGGCTCCTAAAAACATTATGGTTTGTTATTATCTACTTTATTCAGTGAATGTGACACTGCATGACTCTGTCTGTCCCCTAAAAGCAAAATGACCATGTAGGTAAACATTTTGAATCAATTTAGGACATCAAGACACCCACAACAACCCAACTAAAGACAGTCAGGAAGACGTTTTCCAGAACTGTTTCAGAAAGTGGCAAGAACAGCGGGTAATGGTGTTGGAAGGGGGCAGTATTTGGAGGGGGATTAATGGCAATGTGCCTTTTACTGTAATAAATATTTTTAAAATTTAAACATTTACTGTATTTTTCTATCACACTTGATATGTTTTTCTGCTCATGGAAACAACCTCAGAGTAAACCCAGTGAAACATGAATAGAAATAGAATTTTGGAGGTTGAAGGTAGTCTTGTCCACTTTTTTTACATTAAATATGTTAAATAGGTATTTTAAAAATACCTATTTTAAAAGAAAGGAGACAGAAAAAGAAAGATCAAGAAAATGAAGAGCGAGAAAAGAAAAATCTCTAAGGTACAAGAATATTATGACAATTAAATGAGATAATACTTGGCAAATATCTAGTGCAGTGCAGGGCAATTAGTAAGCTCCCAGTGAATTCTATTTTGCCTCTTCCTTCCTTGCTAGAGTCTGTGGCATCCCTACCGCAGGCAGGTACACCTCTATGGTGGGGATTACATGGTGGGGATACAGTGGGGATGATAGCTGTGCTAACTAGGAAGATGCATGGTCACTACCCAAGTGCATGCCCTGAGGAGCTACCAGTCTGCAGAGCCCACACCATCTCGTATCCAGGCAGAGCCCTGAGTTCTTTCTCCTGGCACTCTTGTAAAGAAAAGCCTGACATCCTTTGCTGGGTCTTACCCAGCCCTGCTTCCTGTCTCCTCAAAAGCCACTCAGTAGCTTGCAGTAGAACTGAGGTTCTCTTGGTTACTGTCACATCCCCAATGGGAATCTTAACCTGGGAGGTCATTCTGTTCACTGTTTTGTTCCTTGTCTGTTTCTGATTTCAGTGAGGCTTTCCCACTCTGGGGATGCGGGCTTTCCTGGTTCCCTCCCCCTACCAGCTTCCACCTGGCTCCGATGAATTCCATCATGCCTGTTTAAAATCATTTTACTTCCAATTTGCTAATTTAATTCTAGTCTTACAGAATTTTGGCAACCCTGCCAAATCGGGTGCCAGATGCAGATTTAATGAGCATATTTTCAGTTTTTTCTTTCCTGTCTTCATGAAGATGCTGAAGAGAACAGGCCCTGGAGCGGTTCTCAGGGGACTTGCTCCCAGGTGCATCCTAGCAGCTGGGCGTGGCCCTCCAGCCAGGTCTCTCCCGGTCTAAGGGAAAAGCTCCTGGGAGAAAGAAACCATCACTGCATCCTCTTCCCGCCTGTCCTAGAAGCCCCAACCCCGTTCCTATCACTGGACTTCACAGGAAACGTGTTTGGAGAAAATTACTTATTTCCTCTGGTCCATGTCTTTCTGCAGCCATGTGCAGCTCAGCAGATGTTCATGGATTCATCAATTTAACAAACACATGCTGAGTACTTTCTAGAGGAGTTTCTCCAAGTGCGATCCATTGATGACCTGCAGTAGAATTTTGTAAGGGAGATGGAGGGATACAAATTCCTGGGCCCTAGCCCATAAACTGCAGGATCAGATAATGAAAGGGGTGGAGCCTGGGATTCTGCAACCCAGAGGATTCTTATGCTTCCTGAATTTCCACATTTTTGTTATCTCTTTTCATCTTAGACTAATTCCTCATGGAAGACATTTTTGTCCTCTAGAGTAAGACTCAAAGAAACCAAGTGGGTGGTTCAAGGCTGCAAAGAGGTGAGCATCAGAAGTGGAACTCTGCCTGAGCCGTTTGATTCTAAATATAGAGCTCTTTCCGTCTTCCTGGGGCAGCAGCTCAGGGGCCAGCACTGTGATCCGTGATCCCAGTGTCACTACTCATGACTATGATCAGAGCAGGTCTGCGCCTTCTCAAGTTCATCCACACAGATGCACCTGCTACCCCTCACAGTGTCCTTCCTGTCTGGACAAGGACATGAGGCTGAAAGGTCAAGCTGCCCAGCTACCAAGTATGCAGAACTGTAGGAGCAGCAAAGAGGATTCACCCAACATGGGATTCTAATTTTGTGCCGAGTGATGCAAAGGGCTAAATGGAGCCCTGCCATGGATTTTCCATTAGGAGTAGTAAGAAGGCACAGGTGGAACTCTGGTTCCAGCAAGGGAAGCCTTGCCTTTGGGCAAATCTATTCTGTTCCTGAGCCCTGGATGTTGTCATTGGTGCAAGACTGAGGCTGCACCAGTCACGGATCTCCAAACATTTTAAGTAGTGCAACCTACCCCTGCCAACTTCCAACATAAAATCTTACATTGAGTTCCAGGTAAATAGCAAAGAGGCATAAACAGAGACACCTCAAGTGGCTCAGGGATTTGTAGGAGGCAAACTTGAAAACTTCCATTTAGCATTTAGCATTGATCATCTGTTTGTCTTTTTCTGTGGCCCACCCCAGGCTTCAGAGCCCGGTGTGCTAGGGTCCAGTCTTGGCTCTGCTGTGTTCCAGCTGTGTGACCTTGGACAAGTCATTTCCTTTCTCTGAGCCTCAGCTTTTTCTCTGCAAATGGGGATGACAGAAGTTAAGTCAAGATGAGATTCTGAAGGAGCCAGTGCATAAAGAATGCTTAGCCTGGTGCCCAGTAGGGAGGTGTGTTTCTTGCTTCCCTCTGATAGAATGGGACATGAGGCAGGGGAACATACACAGTCATTGAGGAGATTCTCTGGGGCCAAAGAGACACAACATCCTGTAAGTGAGTAGTGTGGTTGGTGAGGCTCCGAAGTGGGAAAGAGCTTGCTCTCAGAGGGACTCAGGAGGAGGAGTTTTAGAGGAGGAGGAGCAGAGTATCCAGCAGATCCCACTGTCTGGTGGCAGTAGGTTAGAAAAGGCACAGCTGAGACCATGTAGGAAAGTGTGACTCAGGGCTGGTGAGGCTGAGGAGAAGGAGACTCCAAGCTCTCCATGGTGGCAGAGATGAGGGTACCTGGCCCAGCCCCATAGTCAGATCCCTTGGGCAAATCCACCTACCAGTGTTTCCTCTCTAGAGTCAGGTTGCAAGAGGACTGCTCCCCAAGTCCTTCTCAAGTCCCCTGGGAAGGCCTCCAACTTAGACCCACAGGAACTTCCCTCCATGTGCTGGTGGGAGAGTAGAGTAAGAGCGAGTAGAGCCTAGGCAGGGGAGCTTTTCCATTTTGGTGGCGTTATTCCTGGCTCTGCTCCTGCAGGCACTGTGGAAGCTGCCTGTGCCTGCTCAGTGTGGAAGCATGACAGTTTTCAAGGGTGATGTGTGCTAAGCAGGCGACCAGGAAGCCACTGCTGCTGCTGCACGTGGGTGTGAGTGTGTCTGCTGCCACCCTCTCACCACCCAGCCACCCACTGTCTCTCCTACCTTTGCTCTGCTTCATCTTCCGGGCTGCCTCCTCCTGGAGCTTTTTCGTGCAGGGTGGGAGCAGAGAATACCACCCATCCACACACCCCACTGCAAAGATGTCCACATCCTAAGCCCCAGAACCTGTGATTGTGTTAGGTTATATGACACAGGGGAATTAAAGTAGTAATGAGTTAAAGTTGCAAATTAGCTGGCCCTGAAATAGTGATTTCCTGGATTATCCATGTGAGCTAAAGTAATCATAATAGTCTGTAAAATAATGTGTATTATTTTAATCGTACAAATTTACGGAGTGTCGTGATAATTCAGATGCGGTAGGTGGAGGCATAAGAGAGCATCGGGGTGCTCCAAGGTAAGACAGGACTAGGTGTAGATAGCTTGGAGGAGGACTCAGAGCCAAGGCACAGGGCAGCTTCTAAAGTTGGGAGAGGTAAAAGGAGAGATTTTTCCCTTAGCTGCTCTTAGCTGACACCTTGATTTTAGTCCAGTGAGACCGATCTTGGACTTCCTGCTTCCAGAGTCCTCCAGTAACAAATGTGTGTGATCTCAGTGCATTGGGTTTGTGGGAATTCTTTATGGCAGCCTCACAGAATGCACCCAGGTGATGGCACAGGAAAGCTAGAGCTGTCCTGGGGAGAGGGCCTCCCAGGGCGCAGCAGCGGAGGGAGGTTGTGCACGTGCTGTCTGCTGCCTTGTGGTGGGAGACAGGTGCTGCTCTCCAGACAGCTCTCCAGGTGGGAAAGTGACTGCCTCTCATTGAGCATGGGGCCCTGTGGAGTCCTGAGCAGGCTCCTCTGCAGGCGTGCTGTGCAGGTGCCGTCCCCAGGGAGATGCTGTCCCCAGGCAGATGCTGCACTGTCTCCCTCCAGAAGCCTTGCAGCCCCTCAAAGCTCCTTTCCCACTCTTTGTAAGTCAGTTCTCCTCCTTATGACAGTTTGTGTGTGCTCTTGCTGGTCAATAGCGGCTATATCAACTTTTGTGGGAGCCTCATTCTGCAGCACATGCTGAAGGGTCCCAAACTTACAC
This sequence comes from Dasyprocta punctata, assembly GCA_004363535.1. Classification (NCBI taxonomy): domain Eukaryota; kingdom Metazoa; phylum Chordata; class Mammalia; order Rodentia; family Dasyproctidae; genus Dasyprocta; species Dasyprocta punctata. The sequence continues at coordinate 68,546 of RJWM01004873.1, forward strand.
ACAGGATGCCTGGGTTTGTCCTGGCTCTGACCTTTTGACCCTCTAGTCTTGGCAACTCCCTCGAAGCCAGAGGAACCCAAGTCCACTGAAGACACTGTCTCCAAGGAAGCATTGGTGTCACTTCTCCATCCCAGAGATACAGCCCATGAGCAATAACTCCTCTCCCAACAGTGGTCTTGTGTCACTGCCAGGAGGCCTTTCTCTGCTGGTTTTACTGACTACTTTTTATAACTCGGGACCTGAGCAGGACCTGGAGACCTGGAAACCAGCCTCTGGCGACAGATGAGGCCCAGAATTGCATGAGGCACTCACCTTGGGGCTGTGCAAATTTGGCATGAAAGTCTCCATTTTATAGATGAGGAAACTGAGACCCACAGAGCAGAAAAGCCTTGCTTAAGAGTCAGGCAAAACAAAGTGGAGAAGCTGGCCCAGAGCATCGGCATCTTTCCTTCAACTCCAGGCCAGGCCCACAGTCCTACAGGTTTAATGCGTAAGTGAATGGCCAAATAAGTTTATTAATCCAACGTGTATTTTAAATGCCTATTTTCTGTTATATCATACTAAAGTCTTGAGTTACAATTTAGGAACACAACAAACAGGCCCTAGTCTTCTCCTGGGAGTTTGTGTTCCACGAGGAGATGAGAAGTAATTGCACAATTAGTTATTTGATTGCAATAGGTATAAATGGTATGCAGCGGATAGTCCGAAGCTGTAGTTTGTGAATGGTTGAGCAAGTGGTACACTACACAAGTGGGTGTGGCATCCATTAAGGAGTCTGCAGTATGATGTGAAGACAGAACCAGTATGTCTTGAAGGTAACTGTGCAAGATGACAGCAAGGCTAGAAAAGGGCTTGAAATTGCAGTCTTCGTTTCTCCCCTAGGGCTCTGGGCCCAGACATCTCTCCCACTCTGTTTGGTGGTCACATCACATGCAATTGGGTCTCCTCTAAAAGTCTCAGAGATGGAACCTGTTTTCAGTGGGGCCTGAGAGACCAGAGGAAGGAGGCATTGCCCTCTCTTGCTGGGTGGAGCTTCTGTTGTTCTGGGCTGGGTCAAAGGCTTGCAGGCCTGTGATGGCAGACGAGGCTGAAGTCTTCAGAAATGCAGGCTTTGCTGCCCAGGGCATAGCTGTGCTATCAGTATAGCCTGTCATCTGGAGTCCTGGGCCTAGAAGGAGCCTGACTTCTAGGAATCAGGGTCCTGCACTCACCGTGAGGACTGTGCACTCACTCCTTAGGACAAGAACTCGTGGGACACACAGGGGAGTCAGGCTGCAGCTTCATTAAGACAGCCCATCTGGGCCCATACGATGTGGCACCTGGAGGCCAGGTCCACTTTGGCGTCCCACTAGCTGAGGGCCTTTGGGTGAGCCCCTTACCTTCCCGAACCTCACCTTCTATAAAATGAGAGTGAACCATGCTTATCTCAGTCATTGTTAAAGTCAAAAGACAGAACAGATATGCAAGTGCTATGCGGTGGAATACAGGCATAGAACTTGCTGCCCAATGGGGGCATTTCTTCAAGGACCCAAGGGAATGTAACTTGTATTCCCAAAGCTTTTTTAGGGAAGGAAAGAAAGACACATGGTTCTTTCTATTTGTCTTAAATTGGGAAGAACTATTCTGACTGGTAAAGAAATCAGTCACTTGACAGGGAATTGGAACAGAAGGGGTACTTAGAGATGGCCTTGTTCAGATCTTTGGGTTGACAGAGGAAGAAACTAAGGTCTACAGGTGGATATGACTTGTTCTTGGTCACTTGGTCAGTGCATGGCAGTGTGCAGGCAGCCAGATCCAGGTCCTATCACCCACCCCCAGTCCATAGGCTGCATCTTAGTTCTGTACATTCAGCTGTTTAGAGGAAGAGATGGCCTTGGAGGGGACCAGGCAGGGGTGAACCAAGGGGACCAGGCAAGGATGAACCTAGAGATGAGACGAAGAGAGGAAGGTGGCGGGTACAATCTGGGAGGGGCATGCAGACGGGGCCAAAAACAAGGAAGGTATTATACAGAGTGGCCAGAGGAGGAGCACCTTTTAGATTCCTCCCCTACCTCTGGACCTGCCCCAGAGTCTAGGCCCATTTCCAGGTTCCCAGGCCTAGAGTTGGTGCCAACACAAAGGCACCAACTGTCCTGTGACTTCAGGCCACCCTGGGTCCTGGGAACTGCAGCACAGCAGGGTGGCGGGCACCCCAGACACACTTTGGTCTAAATGGATGGTCCACTTGCCAGCTTGGTAAATCCCCCTGCCACTTGTTCATAGAAAGAGGTCCTGAATGTGGCGATGTAGGGCAGCAACCTGGCAGGCTGGCATTGTGGAGTATGTTCATTGTTCTCCAACCACTCATTCATTCAGCCTTCACGGAGCCACCCACATGCCAAGCACTGTGCTCAGCATGGGAGGCGCAGATGGTACGCTGTGTTCTTGCCCTGAAGGTGCTCGCAGTCTGCAGGAGAGCAAACATGGTCCGTCCTGAGCAGGTGCCGGGGAAGGGAGAGGCTTCTCGCCTCCCAGGGTGTCATCCAGCCTCAGCCAAGCCAGAGCTGCGACAGAAGGGTCCCCTCTGTGCAGTGCAGAGGGGGGTCATGTGGGGAGACAGAGGATGAGGCAGAAAGGAAGTGGACAGAAGCTGGTAGGCTCCAGAGACTCCGGGAGCCTGGGGCATGTGGAATGAGGACTACAGGGAACTGTGGGAAGTCAGCCATGGATCCTGGACTCCTGGTGGCTGCCTCTGAGGACTTCTGGAGCACCCGTGCAGAGGCACAGCCTGTCCCTGGATGGGCCGCCAGGCCCTGGGCTGTGCTCTCTGCAGCGAGCTGAGTGGGGCTGGGCCTGCGGAGTCCCTCAACAGAGCCAAGAAGAGCGCACAGCTGCCATTGGGCTGTTGATTCAGCCTCACCCACAAACCCACAGATATTTTCCCTTGTTGCCCAGGGGTAGTAAATTGAGAGAGCTCAGTGGTTCTTCACTCACTCATTGTCACCAGTTATGGTCAAGGCTTTTTGAGTAATTCAGAAATGAATTGCATCTATCCCCACCCTGTCCTCAAAGATTTTGTGGCTCATCTGTGATGCTGACAAGGGCTGGCGTGGATGCCATTCCACACGCAGGAGAGAGGAAGTGAACACCCCAGTGAAGGGTGTCAGTGTGACCCTGAGAGCTCAAGTGCTGGCCAGAAGGAGTGGGTCATGGAGGGCTGCGTGGAGGAGGCAATGTGTGAGCATGGCTCCCTCAGGCTTATGGGGGTTGAATCTGCTCACAGGAAAATGGAGAAAAAAACTTTCCACAGAGAGAACCACAGAGGCATGGAAATGCTGAGCCTGGGAGTTTGGCTGGGATTTCTCGGAGGAGCGCTGAGGCCAGGGGCAGCCTGGCAGGCTGGTGAAGCAGATCCCAGGTGGAGATTGTCCCTGCAGGGACCCGCTGGAGGACGGGGATGGGAGGGTCATGATGCAAAGTGGGTATATGGAGGGTCTGCCTGGCTGTAGGGAGAGTGAGCAGGCGGGAATCCAGAGGAGCGGAGGGCATGGAAGTCTGAGCCAGGCTGGTGGAAAAGGAGAGTCTGTCCACACTTCTTGACATGTGTTTAATGCCTGGGTCAGGTGGCATTCTAAGCACCTCCCTCAAATCCAGCCAGGCAACTGGTCACGTTCCTCCTACTTTATAGATTAGTTCCCTGCTGAGATGTTAGCTAAATAACCTGCCCATGGTGGCAAAGCTGAGAAGTGGAGGAGGTAGGATTTGAACCCAAGACCCCCATGTACCTAAATACTCTTAGGTGAAGTGTGGCTCAGCCAGGGTCAGGGCTGGCTCTGAGGTCTGCACCAGGGCTGCAGTTCTCTTGGCAATAATGGCAACCTCCCTTCTCTCCCTGTAAGTTATGCGTGGCCCCATGAGGCCTGCTCTGGTTCACTGATTTGAAACCAGAGCCTGCCTATAGGTGGTGACGACGTAAACAACTGATGCAATGGAAACTTCTATGGAAAAAGGTACTCACACGTCCCCAGCAAAGAAGAGCACCACCACAGACCAAGCGGGCTCTGTGGCAGGCAGCTTCCTTTGGCATGACTTTTCTGTTTGGGGAAACTCTAAATGGTGGGGACAGCAGAGGTAGGAGTGGGGCAGATTGGACACTAGACTGGAACCTTGGCTGGGTCTCTTGAGGACACTGGTCACCAGGCTTTCCCTCTGAGCTGAGGAGGCAGCTGTGTGGGGGCAGAAAGCAAGTCTCCCCACAGACGCACTCCGAATTGTGCAACCTTCTCAATGGGCATTAGTCACCCCGCCCTGCAGTGTGAGTGTGGTTCTCAGACCCTAGGGTCTCTCAGGGGCTCTGTTGACCTGCTTTTCTTTTGCTGTGTCCTCCCTGGGAATAGTTTGCAGTGGTCTTGTTATGGAATCTAGTACAGTATCTTACTTTTAACGACAAGGTCATTGTAAGTGTGAGTAAATCTAAAAGATCAAAAATAACCAAAAGAGGAAGAGGGAGAAGGTCTCATGTTTTGGAAAGTCTACCCTGCATTGTTCAGTTCTTACACTGGTCATGGTGGTGGGCTGCTATTGTTCCCATTTTAGAGGTGAGGAAACAGAGACCCTGAGGTGTTAAGTGACATACTGGAGGCCACACAGTGACAAGGACCGGTGGCATCCAGTTTTATTTAATGCCAAAACCTCAGGCTCTCCTTCTGACATGCAGGCCTGTCCCATCTCCCCGTGTTCTAAATTTTGGTTTCCTCGGTTTTCAGAGAGCGATGATAGAGCCTGCCTATAGCCTTGGTGTGGCAGTAACCTGAAGATGGCATTGGCAGACGACAGGCACTCAGTAAATGCTGGGTTCCTGTACTGTCCCTGGCTTCTGTCTCTATAAACCAGGAAGACTCTATATTTCTTCTTTGGGGAAGCATCGTGGGTGGGGAGCTCCTGATTTTCTTGTCTGTCTTCACCTTGAGACCAGTGACACCTGAGACAGAGGCCAAATCTCCTCTGCATGCTGGGGTCCAGCCCAGTGAAGGCAAGTGTCTTGTTGCAGTCAGATAGATCAGTTGAACAATGTGCGGCATCCGTGAGCTTGCATTTGTACCCAGGAAGGAGAGGTGTCTTCTCTGCACCCCTGGCACGAGTGTCCTGTTCTGGGGGGATTTTCCGTGAGAGGAGGCCACCATGTGATGGCCAAGTATAGCAGGAAATCACTCCCCCAGCTCTAGTGTGAGCACTGGCCGCTCTTGGCATGTGAACCTGTGACCACAGTGCCTGGGACCCAGCTGCTCTTCCTGGCTCTGCACCCTGTGCTAGTCTCGGGGTTGTGCTCTCCAACACACCAGCACCCCTTCTTTGTCACTGCAGTGCCTGGAGATCATGAATCTTTCTTCTGCCGGTCCCAGCGCAGAGTTGGTGGCACGGTGTAGTCCTGCCTACCACCCCCACCTTTCCTTGGAAGCTTTCCTGTTTCTGGGTATCTTCCAAGCATGTCTGTCTGTCTGTGTCCAAACCTCAGAGCTCTTCCCCCTCTGTGTCTGCTCACTCCTGTTGTGGGGAAACCTCACCCAGCCCTGAGTCAGCTACCATGTGAATGGGGAGCCTTTCGCCTGGAGGATTCAGCTGGGGACAGGAAAGATCCTAGGCGCAGTAGTGTTCTCAGGCTGCAGTGCAGGCATTTGTGCAGAAGTGAGAGCCCAGGAAAGGGACAGCTTGATGCCTACCCATAGGGAGGAAGGTGGGGACCTTGCCCTGACCCCAAAATGGGAGCCAGAAGAAGAGGGACAGAATAGGCATTTGCTGAGTGCCTCTGGTATGCTGGGTACATGCTAATCTTGTGCATGCTTTATTTCAAGTGATCCCCTCCCAGTCTGGGGAGGGGTGAAGCTCTTCATTTCTGACTCATGGGGAAAGTGAGGCGCAGGTGGGGAGAGGTTCAGCAATTCACCTGAGGTCACACAGCAATTAGTAGATAAACCAGAATCTGAGCTGCAGTCCTTCTGATGCTATCAGGGCTGACTCCCCAGGCCATTCCCTGCTACTTCCTTGACACTGGGTAAGTGAGGCATGCCAGTAATTCTCCGTTTCCCCTCTCAGTTGCCAATATCCTGGCACGATCCACCAGGATTCTTCCTGTGTCTTGGATTGTTGGATTTTCTTATTGATACACAGACCACAACAGTTCAAATAATAATCAGTAGATTCATCCCACAATTCCATGCCCCCAGCAGATCAAATTCAGCTTTCCATGTGAACATCAGAGCCAGATGTGGCCACATGTCAGGAGAGTGGCAGGGCCCCAGCGCCAGCCTGCTCCACCTTCTCTGGCATCAGGGTAGGAAGCCCAGCGCTGGAGCCTGCGGCCCCTGGAGATCAGCTGTGCTATGCTCCACTGAGGCTGGCCCTTGCCAGGCATCTGGGGGTTTTCCTAACCCTTTATAAGCCGCAGTGATGCCAACTTCTGGGCCCAGGTGGGTTGTGGGGCTCCCTCTGCCTGCCACAGAGGCCATGCTCTGATGCTCTGGCTGCATGGGAGAGCAGGAAGTGAGCTCTTGGGCTGCTCCCCTTGTGGCTTTAGGTGGGGCATGCAGAGGAGCTGGCTCTGGTCCTTCTGGCCCTGGGTGGATGCCACCTTGCAGATGGGCTCCTCTGCCTTCAGTGGCCCTTCCCTGTTTGTCTGTCTGAAAAAGAAGACGCTTCCTCGTTTCTCATTGTGGTACAGTCTATATAACACTACCCTTCCCATTTTAACCATTTTTACGTGTGCAGTTCAGTGGTATTAAACGCATTCATACAAGTGTGCTTGCATCACTGACATCCACCTCCAGAACCCTTTCATCTTGTAAACTGAAGCTCTGTACCCACAAACAGTAACTTCCTATACCCCATGTCCCTAGCTCCTGGCAACCCCCATTCTGCTTTGTATCTATACTGTTCGATCATTTTTAAATTGTTAAAAGTGCTGTCATTATTTGATCTTCTGATCATTTTTTATGCCTAGATCTTGTAACTTGAACAACTACTTCTAAGATAACAATATGCAATATGTTAACTAGTGTTGATTTCTTACTGTTTTTTTGAAATTCTGTATTATTTCTACCCTTCTTTATGTTTTGCTTTTTAAAATAAAATAAAAAATAAATGAATTTCTCCTCTTTATAAAAAAAAAGTGAAACATGCTTATTGTTGTAAAAGAAATTCATACAGAAGAGAATACATGTTCCAAAGCCCACCACATGGCAGCCCTACCTAGGATAAGCTGACAGTGTGGGTTTTGTCCTCCAGGACCTTTCTAGCATTCCTAGCCCCACAGACAGGTGAGTGAGTGTGTGTGTGTGTGTGTGTGTGTGTGTGTGTGCGCGTGTGAGCACATGCGTTGCTTTCTCTATCCCAGAAGAACTCTGTGCATTAGCTCATCCTATGGGCATCAGGGTCAGATCAAAGCTTGCTACATGACCGGCCCTCTGCACCTCTCCAAGTCACAGGTAAAAATGAAGGCCGGCATAGTGCCTTCCATTCTGCAGGCTGAGAGTAGTTCAGGGGCCACTTGTGAGGTGTATTTATACTTGTACTTGATGCATAGAAAAAGTCAGATGAATCTCTATTACTGGCAAGAGTATATGTTTATCTCTCATTAAGAAAAGTAATTGTCCCATGACTACTCCATGGGGTGGACTTACTGTCGTTTACTCACTCACCTAGTTCCCTGCTGATGGATTTTAAGGCTGTTTCCACTTTCACTGTTAAAAACAGTGCTCAGGCAATCACTCATACTTGTGCCTTTGCATGTTTGTGTATGTTGATGTGCATACACGTATGAAGCTTCAGGTCAGAAAAAATTTTGGTGCATGTATCAAAATAGTTTCCTAATCTACACCTGCTGGTAGTATTTGAGATGTATTCTTTGACCGTGCCTCTCCAACGCTTGGTGGCAATCGTTTTCCTCTTTGCTAACCAACTGGGAAAGAATAATACTGACTGTTAACATATCCCTGTAATAATTAATCAGATCAGCATATTTGCATATCTTTATTAGACATTTTATTACTTAAATAATTATTGATTGCTCTCCATTATATTGGTTATACATCTTTGCTTATTGTTTTGTAGCTATTTATTACATATTATGGGTATTGAGTCTTTTTATATGTATTGTAATACATTCCAGTACCTATTTTATTATTGAATATTCCACCTCAAATAACATGTCTTAACAAAATAATTACCTTGATAGAGTAAATAATAAAGATTTAAGTCCTCTTATTTTTAGAATTCTCAGAATTGAACCTGCTCTTAAGAATTCAGAAATCTCCAAATATTTTTATCCAATCTGTCATTTGCTTTTGAACTGTTGAAGGGGTCTTTTGTTGTATGGAGCACTTAATATTTTTGTGTAGTGAAATGTGTTAATCTTTTCTTTTTAGAGCACTGAGGTGCAGTTCAGACTTTTAAAGGTATTTCCCAATGGCTACCTTATATAAATATTCTAATAGGTATAGCACTTTTTTTTGAAGGGTTTGCTTGTATGCTGTTCCCATCTTTGGTCTATACAACTGTGTGTGTGTGTGTGTGTGTGTGTGTGTGTGTGTGTGTTACATAGACCCTATTTAAAATAGCATTCTCCTCCCCCCCTTACTCTGTTTTCCTTTTGGCCATTCAATTTTCTTTGTAGTATGCACCACTATTTGCCACAACATTTATTTTACCTGTTATACTGTGTACCCCCTGGGCTAGCCACCCAGCCTCATAAAGACAAGGATCTTTTCTGTTCTGTTCACTGATGCATTGCCAGTGCCCAGGACAGTGCCTGACACATAGAACGCATTTAGTAAACACTTGTTGAATGAATAGACAGCCAGCCAGTTGTCCCAGCTCTTTTACTTAAATAATCCATTCTTTCCCTGCTAATTTGGAGTTCCCTCTTCAGCAACCCTTTCTGCCTTTTCTGTAGTTCTTGGTCTATTGACCTTTTTCTTCCTTTCCTTTTTCTTTCCTTTCCTTTAGTTTTATGATTTATAATTTCTAGAAAATCATCAGTTTGCAAATTCATTCTCATAAATTTATGTTGAAATTCTCTTAAAAGTTTTTCATCTCTCTTTACATCACCATTCTTAGCACTTATGTTTGTGATCTTGCTGTTTAGTTTCAGCCCTTCTTTTATTATGAATAGCTTTAAGGTTCCTATTGTCCTCTGCAGCTTTAGCCACATGCCAGAAATTTTGAAAAGTAGAGATCTCAATTTATAATTATTGACCAATTGCAGTTTTTGCCTTCTTTCAATCTAAGTATTTTGAAACTGTCATGTGCACCATTTATGTGTTTACTTTTATTTTTTGATGCTCATTCACTTCTAATTTTTTTTGAACTGAGGCCATTTTCTATTCAGCATGTGCCCTTTGAAACTTGAGCTCTTTTTACAGGGCCTGGCACGGGGGTTTTGTGGACAGAAAAGGTATTTATCCATATCTTGAGAGTGAATGAAGTTAAGCTTACTGACTACATCTTTGCATCTTTCCTATCCTTTGGAGATGATTTGTCCATTAGGTCCCTCATTAATACAGTTGTATCAAGGCATTTGTTGTCCTACCTTGTCTTGTAAGAACACATTGTTTCCTGTGTTTTACAGTCTTGTTGCTCGGGTGAGAGCAAAGCCTCATGATTTGTTTATCTTTTTTGCAGAATTAGGCCCTTGAGAAATACAAAAAGTCCCACTTTATCTAACATTTTTGCAGTTTGTCTGATATTAAGATTGACTTTTCCACATTCTTTTTTGTGATCACTTAGCCTTTTGTTTTTACATGTTTAAAAAATTTTTACAGTTTTTAAAAATTTCAACCTTTCTTTACCAATCTGTTTTAAGTGTATTACTTCAAAATGGCAAATAGCCTGATTTTTTTTTTCTTTTACCCATCCTGGTCTCTTAAGTTAGAATAAAGTAATTTAATGCATTCATATTAACTGTATTCATTAATATGCTTGGCCTTACTTTTGTAATTTTATTTTATGTCTTTTATTACATTTTTTTTCTTTTTCTAACTTTTGCTAAATGAATTGACTTTTCTTTGTTCTTATCTTCTCCCCACACACACAGTGGCTTAAAAGTCTTCATCTTCCTTTTCTTTTAGAAATAGTTATGCTTCGATAAAAGATATTTCTCTATTCACGTCAGGAATTAAATGGCATCTACTCCCCAACAAGATGAGCTCATGATTATGGTCATTTGTTTAGATGTGACTGTGCTTTCTTCAGTCTGTTATCTTCACTATCCCTTGTGTGTCCTGTCTTGCCCTTTCTGAATTACTTATTCTGATGGTTTTATTTTGTTGGATAATTCCTTGAGTAACTTTTTTAAGAATAGATAAGTGGGTGGCATCTTATTTTAGCGCTTCTCTCTTTCACTTTGAGACTTGGGTGAGTAATTGATCTCATCATTTTAACTCTTTTTCCTCAAATCTCTGAGGTCTTTGCCTTGTTGCCCTCTAGCAATTAATAAGGGAGCTATCAAGTCCAATGTCAACCTGATTCTCAACATTTTTGTAGAAACTTTTAAATGCCAGGTCTCCAAATATCATCGAGATAATGTGTTAATGAGACCAACCTTAGATCATCGATCACGTGGGGAAGGGGAAATAGCAGCTCCACAGGCTAGGGGCCTCTGGGATAGGAAAACCATGCACCCAAAGGCCGTACAAGGCAGATGTTCTTTGTTCTTAATAGCTTTCCTCCCTCCTCTTAAACTTAGATTGTGGCCCTCTGCCTCTGAGAAGGGCTCCTGCTCTGCCAGGTGGGGGCCATCCCTACCAGGCCAGGTGACGTCGATGTGGCCCTGAGCAAGGCTTCTGTTCCTCCTTCTTGTCTGTCTCCTCAGGCTTCCTGGCAAGTTACTATGGTCCTTCTTTGTGCATTCCCCTTTTATTTCAGTCATGTTCTGGGGAGAAGAGGTAGACAATGGGTTCAGTTTGGCATCTAGAACCTCAGTTGTATGTGACGTTTTAAGGGAACTGTGGACACACGTGTGGTGCGACAGCTCTCTGACGTGCAGCGTCAGTGACTGTCTCACTGCTGTGGTTCCCACAGAAGTCTCTCTGCTTCCGCTCAGTCCCGTCTACCCTGAGCCACATCCCTTGTCCTGACTGATTCACCTCATGGATCAGAGCAGTTCTGTGATTTTACTTCCTGGCCAGGCCAAGCTTCTTCCTCAACCAAACCTTCCTGCTTCTCCCCTGCCCTTCTCCTCCCTCATAGCTGTTAGTGCCCTTCTGTTCCAGTCACTGGAGCAACAGGCGGTTTCTTGAACATTTGGGGGGTTCTCTGATTATGTGACTTGTCCTGTCTCCCCACCCACTTCTCTCACATGCATACTTGTATGCCTTCAAAATGGACTACTCCACTGTGGTCCCCAGGAAGGGTGGGCTACATCTTGGTCATCTTCTATCCTAGGGAACTGCCATCTCATCCACCCCAAATAGACACTGAATGCACATCTGTGAAATGAATGAACCACCAAATTGTGTTTTAAAGGGGCTTTTATGCACTGTCTGTGAGACACCTACTAGGGCTGACAGCGAGTCATGCTGGTCCCTCTTCATGCATTGTGGAAGGACCTGCTGCTCATGGTGTCTTTATGCACATCAGACACTGTTGTTAGTCTTTTTTTTTTACTAGTACACGTTTGAGGTAACTATGTAATAATTACATTCATCACAGCAGTTGGTACATGTGCACACACATTTTAATTCTTTTTTCATCCTCTTCCCTTCATTTCTCCCCCTCCTTAGGTTTAGGAGAGGCAAAGCAAATGTGCTTTGGGTGTTCCAGGAGGTGGAGCTCATTGCCCAGCCTTGTGAGAGGTGACTGAGCCAGCTGAGGGAGGATGAGCAGGACAGGGCCAAGCAGATGTGGCTGTGGGGGAGGGAGGGTATTCCAACAAGAACAAACTGCCCAAGCAAAGGCTTGGAGGTAGAAAATTGTGGAGTCAATATGTTCTGAGACATCAGAGGGAAGAAGAGCATGCCACCATTTTTTAAATTAGTGAATGCAATCTATTGGAAGGCATTAGGTCAGCTTTGGGAGTAATAGAGAACTGTGGAGTTGTGAAACCTTTAGTTGGTTCAGATGACAGAATCAGGAAATGATAGATGACTGCCATGGAGCAAGTCCGGTTCCACCATGGTGTGGTGATGTGATGGTGTCTGGGGGTGAGGGGCAGCACTGGCTGGATTTCACAGTGGCAGATATGGCAGGCAAGGGATAGCAGAGGGGGTTGGGTGCCCTGTGTGTTTTATAGGAATCAGCAGTATATGGTTGGCCCAGCACTAGCCATTCCAAGGTCGAGTTAAATGCAAAACATGGTGCCCAAGAGGAGCAAGGGGACAATGCCCCAGGCCTGTACGGGTGACTCCAGTCAGGCTTCTTTCTGGAACAAAATCCATAGCAATTATGTGAGTTGTATCACATGTGAGGCATTGTTCTAGGCCCTTTATGAGAACTGATTCATGAAAAACCTGGGAGGTACTTGCCATTCTCAGCCCTTTTGCCAGCACAGCAACTATCCAGAGCTACTGAGGTCATAAATAGAAGAGCCAGGCCTTGAACTCAGGTGTCCTAATGCTGAAAATCACATTCTCGGCCTTCCCATCACACTGTCTGGAGCAAACAAATAAAGCACAATCAAAGGGTGCAATGTGGATGTGACATGCCATACTATAAATGACAGAATCAACTCACATTTGCTGGTTTAGGAAGCACTCTCCTCTGAGTTTTCTTATTTGAGCCTTAACAACAGCCTGCTAAGTCAATTGTTAAAAACCAATGTTCAATCATCCATCCATCCATTCAGTAATCATTGTTGAGCTCCTATCCTGACCCAGGCTTCCCTTGGTTCTCAACATTTTGTTTGGTGATTTGGGGAATACAATGTGCTCTTACTGTATTTAATCCTTACTCCACTCCCAATCCCAGTCACTTGTACAGGTGCATTAGTTTTCTCTTGCTGTTTAACAACCTCACACCTCATGGCCAAACACCACATCTCTTTGTTAGCTTAGTTCTGTAGGTCAGAAGTCTGTATGGAATGGCTGGACTCGCCCAGGATGACCTGGGGACGTTGGAAGCCTAGTTGTGTCTGGAGACTGGGAAACATTTTGCTTTTCCAGTCTCGTTCCAGGTATTGACAAAACCCCATTCCTTGTGGCTGTAGGACTGAGGTTCTGTCTCCTTGCTGGTAGTAAACTGGGCTGTTGCTGTCAAGCTTCTGTTAGCTGCTTCCAGGTCCTTCCCAAATGGCCCCTCCATTTTCAAGCCAGCAAGATGTGTTCAATCCTAATTCTAATCCTCCTGACTTTTCATCTATAACTAGCCAGTCAAAACTCTTCCTCTTAGGACTATCCTGATTAGCTTATTCCTTGATAACCTCCCTATCTGAAGATCAGTCGTGCCCTATAACAACCTTATCATACAACATATCCCTAGCCCCCAAGATTGTACAGGACTGTATCCCAGGGATGAGGTAGGGAGAATTTTGAGGCCTTCCTAAAATCCTGCTGAACACACTGGTGGAAAATCTGAGACCCAGGAACTTCAGGGTTGGCACAAGGTAGTGGGGTGGATTCCAGTGTAACCACACCACCTCCTTGAGGAATATGGGAATCAGATCCTGCACCCAGAAAACCAGCTTGGGAGGAGTCAGGGCATTTGCCTACTGGGACCAGGCAGAAATTATTTTGTGTCTAAAGAAGCTGACCAAGAAAACTCTTTGACCATGACTTTCAACCACCCCTGCAGGATTTGAGATATAAACTCAGCAGTCCTTGATGTAGTTCATGGAGGACCCTCAAAAGACACTGGCCAAGAACGCTCTCCCCTCCAGAGGGAGGAGTCGTGCATGAGAGGAGGCAACTTCAACAGGAGTGGACATGAACACTGGTTTCCAGAGAGAAGAGCGTTTTAGCTTTGGTCACCGGAAGTGGTGCCTTCAGCACAGGTAAGAAGCAGTTGTTGCTGGGTTGGCTTGCTAGACCACTATTTTTATTAAGTATGAGTTTGTTTCTGTTCTTCCACTGAAAAGGTGTTGTCATTATGATTATCACTGCCTCCCTTGAGTCTCTGGGAGAGCTGATCTATCAGTCCCCACCACCACTTGGTCAGGTGTGAATCTGGGTGCCCTCACGGCCACCAATTCCCTTGCTGCCACCAGGAAATGCAGCTCTGCCAGGTCAGGGGAGCTAAGCAGCCGCCCTTGAGGGAAGAGCAGCAGCTCCACAGGGCCCCCTGGTGGAAGAGTTGGAAGAATGCCAGGGTGGGGGCAGTGGTGCCCGTGGCAGGCAGCATGTTGGAATCATCTGGGGAGTTCCCAAATTCCAGTACCAGAGTTCTGCTCCAGAGATACCAAATGGACTGGCTTTGGAGGGGCCCCATCCCCAGTCTATGTTTACATATTTCTGACTTCTCCGATACATGCTGTGGTTTCAGTATAGGTATAGGTTGTTGTTCAGTTTAGGTATGCAGTGTTAGTAGCTCTGTAGGTCAGTAAGAGAGTCTTGGAAGTTTTGTCTGGTGCAGAGCACATCAGGATTGCCTGGGAGCTGGCAGGGTGGAAGAAGGTTGACCATGAAAAAGAAGAGAACGAGAAGGAAAGTGGATTTCTTGGCCTCCCATTCCCCCTCCATCAGGTGGCTGGGGCTGGAGGCTGCTGGATTCTGTATTTGGATTCTGATGAATCCAGACAGAGTCCAGGTAGTCAGGGGTTCTGGAAGCTCCAGAGGTGCTCACCCCATCCTGTTTTTGGGTCTGTGGTCTCAACTGTGACGTCCAAGAGGCGTTTCCCAGCCTGGCTGGCCGTGAGCAATGACTCATCTTTCCTGAGAGCAGAAGTTTTCTCACAGTGTAGAGCAGGACCTGAGGCCACAAAGCACCTCAGAGATGGCATCACTGTAGCTGCATGGACTGTCGGGTGGTGAAGGCCTGGGCTTCTGCCCACAGCTTGGCAGCGCACCTGGGCCCTGCAGCCCCAAGCCTGGACAGGGCTCTCCTGCAGAGGTGAGGTGGCATTTCCTGATCCTAGGAAGAACTGAATTTTTGAGAGGGGATGTTTGCAGGGGTGCATGCTATGTAGAATCTCCTTGAGCTCAAATCCCAGCTCCCACAGGTACTAGTTTTGTACACTACTTACTGGTTTCAGAGGTAGGTTGCTCTGTTGCTTGGCTTTAGCTTTCTCACTCACACAACAAGATAGCAGGGGCTCCTGCCTCGCAAGAGTGCTGTGAACGTGCAGGTGAGGCCCCTAGAACACAGCCAGACACCTAACAAGCGCTTCCCACACATGAGCAGCCTTCCCGCCACCCTCTGCCACTGATGCAGGCAGCTCAGCCACCACCCTTCCTGTGATGCATCTGCTGTGCTCTGCCACCTGCTGTGCTCTGCCACCTGCTCCAGGGCCCTGGAGTCAGGGTGAAGTCAAGGGACCAGCCTTGCTGCACACAGGGCCAGGCACCTTACAGACTAGTTTGGATCCTGCAAGTAAGGAGGTCCTGTGGCTCCTTTTGTACAGATAAGGAAGTGAGCACAAAGAAGTTCAGTCATTTAAATACAGTCAAACACCTAGTAAGTGGCAGGACCTCTAGCTGCAAAAGACCTTCTACTTTGTTTTCCTATCAAGGTTCACCCTGAAGAGAGGCCATTATAACCTCAGGGAGGACCCTTCCTTGAGAATATCCATATTTTAGTAGGAATCAGTGGTTCCTTATAATGAATAGGTCCCCTTCCTTGGCACCCTGGAATGGTTCCTGGTACCTTGATTTTGCATCTGTTTGCCTCTGTGAGAGAGTCTCCCCTCTAGCAGTCACAGGGCACGGTTTGGATTTACTACTTGAGGGATGCAATAGGCACTGGAACTAGTCTGGACACAGAACTCGCCCTCTGAGGGATGCAGGCAGAGCTGTGAGGGGACTGCCCCAGGGAGCCTCCCTAGATTTGGAAATTTTCCTCCCCCATTTGATGCCCCAAATCTCTTTTGTCCACGTGGGCTCTGCCAGCTGCAAGGGGAAATCTGTAGAGAAGGAGACTTGCCAGCAGGAAATGAGCTGCCAGTTCCAGCCAGAAATCTGCCCCTCCTCCTTCCTCTGCTCTCCCCGGGGAACCGCACATCCATGATTAATGGATGCTATTGGAGGGCACAGGTGACTGTGGCATGGCTGGCCCACCAGGGTGGAAATGTGTAGCATCTGTGGGGGCAGAGGGCACAGTAAAAGCCAGCAGGTGCAAGCTGGTAGACTCCCCTATGCCAGCGAGGGGTAAGGCCCGTTAGTGCCACCGGAGGTCTGGGAATATCTATGTTCCCAGGGGAATTAACAGAGTCATTTGAGGGCAAAGAAACATGGGGTAATGGTGCCTCTTCAGGATGGGTCTGAACTGAGGCTCTCTATAGAACAAATGTAACCTCTGAGGGAGTGATCAGAGACAAAACCAATTTGAAAATGGGCACGGAAGCATTTTGTCAGCTTCAGACTTCTTGTGCTAGTAGTTTTCAAATTATTTAGTCAGAAATCTTTTTGGTTTTGTTGTTTCTCCTTCTCGTTCCCCTTCTCCTTCTCCTTCTCCTTCTCCTTCTCCTTCTCCTTCTCCTTCTCCTTCTCCTTCTCCTTCTTCTTCTCCTTCTCCTCTTCCTCCTCCTCCTCCTTCTTCTTCCTCTGATCTTTTTGAAACAGCTGTGCAGTTCAGGCTGGCCTTGAACTCACTTTGTAGCCCAGGCTGGTTTTGAACTTGCAACAATCCTCCTACCACAGCCTCCCAAGTGCTGGGATTACAGGAGTGCACCACCACACCCGGCTTGTTCTTTTTGTCTTTTGTTTTTTGGGATTGGGCATTGTTTGTTTGTTTGTGACAGTCTTGCTATGTAGTCCAGGCCAGGCTGAAGTTCACTATGTAGGCCAAGCTAACCTCAAACTTTTAATTCTCCTGTCTCAGCCTCCCAAGGCTGAAATTACAGATATGCACCACCATGCCCTGCTAGAAGCCATTTTTAAAAGTCAAATCGTACATGGAGTGCCAATATTTAAATCAGATTAAAGTGACAGTTTGTTAATACACATTTATTTTTACAAGTTCAAGTATTCTTATGAAAGCTCATTAATAGAGTAATAACTCTGCTTTGATGCATAAAAGCATTGAAATATGAGGTTTTAGATCAGGACCTACAAACTATGGCTCATGGGTCTAATCCAAGCTGCTACTTGATTTTATAAATAAAGTTTTACCGGAACACAGTCACACTGTTCACTTACACATTATCTACAGCTGCTTGAGACCATCCATCCCTTGAAATCAGATAAACTTCGTTGATCTCTGCCCTAAATGGCCATTGTATTGCTCTGCCAGCTGTGGCCATCTAGTATTCCTTTCTCTTTCTTGCCTTGCCTGTCCCGGCTGCACAGGAATGATAACAGATTTTCCACAGCACACCTTACTGCCATGGCGTGAACCTCAGTTCCATGCCACCTGAGCATTCAGGGAGGAATAGAAGGGAGGAGTGGTCTACTACCCACCAACTGCTTGAATTCCTTCTTATCACAAATGAAAGTGAGACAGAGAACCCCATGATCATTTATGATGCTTGCGGGATAATCCTCATAATACATCCTCATCCTTGAAAGCTGCAGAGTGTGCTTGCTTGTGTGGTTTGATGCATGTGTGTATGGTCCTAAGCTTAACAACAACAACCACACAAAGATGCCCAGGAGAGGGCTCAAAGCCAGTATTCCTAGTGGAAAATATATTTCAACCCTCAAGTTTAAGGTCAACCCAAACCTTATGCCAAGGCCCACACGAACCAAGTTAAACCGGCAGTACCCATTGGCTGTGTTCTGTGGGTCACAATGCGCTGTGAATCACGTCTGAATGTGTAGGTTCATGTTCTGGTTTAGTGGTAACAGGGGTCAAGCTCTATTTTTAGAATAAAATGCTCATGTAACAATTGAAGGAGCTCTTGAGCATTTCCGTGGAACACGATTTGAAAACCATCCTTTAGCAAACATTGGTGACTCTTAATTTCAGTGTTTAAGCATAACAGAGGAGGCTGGAGAGAAAGATTGGGTGAGAGGCGGCAGAAGGGAGAAGAGCAGTGATACTGTTGACAAAGGCAAGAATCACTGGGTGGGCAGTGGGGTGTGGGCAGGAGCAGGGTCAATGGTGGAAGAAGTCCTGAGGCTGCACAGAGAGGCCTGGTGAGCACCCCAAGACCTGTGATGTCTCCTCGGCATTGACAAGGACCTAAACTCAGCTGTTTGGCTGCTTGAATGACTGCATCTGTCCACACGGAGGCAAAGGTGCCGAGGAGCATGGGGAAAGATTAAAATGTGCACAGAGATGGTGGGGGGAGCACAGAGGTGTCTTTTGACAGCTGTGCTGAGGGCCTTTGTGACAGAGGGGACAGGCTGGTCAGCATGTCCAGCCAGGGTTCCCACTGGATGGAGACCTGAGAAAATCGTGCTTGGACTGGGCAGTGGCTTTAGGCATTCCAGGCAAAGCCCAAAGAGCCAGGAATGAAACCCAAGAGTCACAGCTCACAGGCCACCTGGCCTCCCCTCAGCGGGTGCAGGGAAGGGAAAACCAGGCCTGGTGGTTTGGGGAGGCTTTCAGCTGTAAAGGTCTCGAGGGGATAAAAATGCCCCTGGCCTTTCTGAGGTTTCGCTGCTCAACCCATAGAAAAGAGACATTTTTAGATTTTAAAGGATGACCTCATTTTTTTTTTTATTTACATAGCCCTGTTTGTTTGTGTAGCTCTTTAAAAATAGCCGACATGTGCTAAGCTTAGCGCTGACTCTCTGAGCACCAATGGCAGAGCCACTGTGTGGGGAGAAGTGCCTTTTTATCTAAGAAAGGGGCAGCCTTGTTTCCCAGGACAGATGGGAGCAAAACAGGACAGGTAGGAAGTTTCGTGGTTTTTCATGTCGCTTCTCCAAAATAGCCTCACTCCTGCCTCCCACTTCCTGCCGGCTCCACGCACGGCAGATTTTCTCCACCCGAAGACTTGTGTTCTGTGACTTCTCAGGGAGGCTCCAAGACATCTGTTGACAAGCAGACATCCTCAACCCTGAAGACTTTGTGTGTGGCACAGAGGGCCCCAACTTGGTTTGGACCACTGGGTTTGCACCCTGGCTGTGCGACGTACTAGCTGTGTGACCCTGCACAAGCTACTTCACCTGTCTGCGCCACATCAGATGGGAGTAACAACTCTAGCTCTATCAAGCCATTCTCCTGCAGGTTGAATGAAGAAATACGTGTAAAGGGTTAAGCTGGCTATGGGCAATAGCAACTCATAATGTTATCTTTTCATAAAAGCAATAATGTTCTTGTTAATATCTGTCCTCTACTTGGAAAATCATACTAGTACCCAAAGCACTCTTCTTCCAGCCATTCATCTGCTCCAGCCCATCACTACACCATGCCTGAGAGACAGAAAGATGAGACACAAACCAGACCCTGCTGCCACCTGCTGAAAATCCATCAATCATTTCCAACACCTGTAGCGAGGGTCACAAATTTATCCTCTAAATGAACACAAAGTCTTACAGTCTCTCTTGCATCTTCTGCTGCCCCAATGTGAAAGCAGCCATAGACAACATATAAAAATACACATGGCGGCATTCCAGAAAAAAAAAGACTTTATATACAAAAGGTGGCTGGATTTCCTAGCCTTCAATCCACAGGACGGAACCAGGACCTTACCTCTGCTTTCCCAGTCCAACCTCTTCCTCCCCTCCCCACTCCTATGTGGAATGTCGCACCTCCATTGGAATCCTCTTCATTTGCTGTTCCTTCTCTGGATTTTCCCTCCTATCCTCTAGGCCCCTCCTCTGTGGCATCAGGCACCCTTGCTCCAGGATCTGTGTGACCATGTCTTTGTCTCTAGCTTGGGCAGCTTCCCTCCAGGGAGGCCCTCTGCCTGCCTTTACAGCCCCAGAGGGTGCTGCAGGGGTTGTCCTGGGTGTACAGTGAGCATCTATTACAGAATGCCAAGGTCTACAAGATGAACAGCTGCCCTCAGGAAGCTCACAGTGGTTAGGAAGCTACATGGAAGTTGGTGACAATCCAACCAGCAGCCTGGGCAGGAGAAACAGACTATGGGTTTGTCAGAGTTCCCATGACAAATGGCATTTGAGCTTCATGACAAGAAAAGAAGGCATTTGAAGTGGACATTCCTGGGTCCGAAGGAGACTTTCAGGGAGACGGGACCAGGCATACGCTCCATGCTGGGGCACTGAGTAGAGAAAAGCAAACCTGTTCTGGGCTCGGAGTGGTGAAAGGTCAGACCAGCTTGACTACAGCCTCTGTGGGAACAGACAGGGTCTATGTCTAGCAAGCAGGGTAGGGGGCCCTCAGTATTGGCAGTGGCGTGGCGTTTGGACTTAGTTCAAGCATGATTCACAACCCCTCAGTAGAATTAGCCTGGAGTGCCTCTTTAATATACAATTTTAGGGCCCTGTCCCAGACTGGAGGCTGGGAGGTCCAAGAGGGTTGAAGTTACATTCTGTAGGAAAAGACTGTGACATGATAATGGGTAAAGTTTGTAAGTACTATTCAGATTGATGTCACCCGTAGCAAGCAGGTGGCTGTTCTTTCCAGCCTGACTGGGGAGACATGGGATAGGAATGAATAATCTTCAGAGAGAAGAAGACACCCAAGCTCAGACAGGGCAAGTGATTTGCCCCAGAGTTATACTGGTTACTAACAGATGTGTGACTAGCTCTAGAATCTTCCTTTCTCAATCAAGGCAGGGATGGTCCTGCAAGTGCCACAGATGCACAAGAAACAGGCCATGGTGAATGTCCCTTGGCCCAACCAACCTGCCTTTTGCGCAGGTGGTTGAGTGGTAACTACTGAGCAAATGAGGGAAGGGGTGGGGTGGGGTATGGAGCAAGGACATGGAGTATGCATGGGACACAGGAGAGTGGCATTGGGAAGTAACTCTGGGATTGCAAGTCTGCAGGTCTAGCAGCACAGTGGTCCCTTAAAGCAGAGGTAGGGGCAAGGTAAATTTGATGCTAAGCAGACTGAACTTTAGAAGACAACAGGACAGCCAGGCCCAGGTGCTCAGAACAGGAAGTACAGGCCTAGGATATGCTGAGCAGATAGGTGATGTATGTAGCTGTGGGAGCCATGAAGAACTCCAGGAAAGCAATGGAAAGAGAGAGGCAGGGACAGAAAGAAAGAGAGGAAAGTAGGGGATTAAGGGGCAAAGGCTGAGGAAGGAAGGAACACACTTGCACGCTATCTCCAGTGCAAATCAGAGGTCAGAGCAGAGAAGGGAGGTGTGGGAAGACCAAGAAAAGGAAAATTTGAGCTGTAGGTCTCATAGGGAATTTGCTTCAGGTCCCTCTTTAGAATAAAGCCAGCCTTTCTAACAGAAATGCTGCCATGGGCAAATAAAAATGTTAGTCATCACAACACTGAAATTGCCATTTTCTGTTTGCTTGGATGCATGCTCCTGGCCAGCACAGAGGCAGGTGTGTGAGTACAAGTGCAGACTGGAGCTGCCCTACCCACTTGTCGGGACAGGCCCTGCCATCTTGTCTATGCCTGGGCTCCATTGGCGCCCATTCTTGGAATTATCTGGCAGCCAAGCCTTCATCCTTCTCTCCTTTGTCTGCCCTAATACCTTCCCCCTTGCCTTGTCACCCCTCTATTCATTCAACAGACATTTATAGTCAGGAGCAAAGCTCATTCAAAGGCACTCAGCCCTGAGTCAAGGCCAGCAAGGCCTACCGCTTACCCACTGGAAGGCTTTGAACATGCAAAGATTCCTGTACTTGCAAGTTAAGCACCTAAGAGGAGTGACTGGCATGCCTGGGTTTGTGAAGCATCTGACCTCAGTGGCGTCTTTTGGCTACTTGTGTGACTTTGCTATTTTGGAGCAGCTGGGCTTGGGCTGAAGGGACACTGAGGCCCAGGTGTCTGGGTGTTTACCCATCAGGCCCTAAAATTATGGCATCTGCACAGCCTCCTGCAGAGGTTGATCCAGGTGTGTTCCAAGCTTTCCCCTCCCCTGACTCCTGACACACAGCAGTCACAGTGATCCTGCCACCGTCATCCACCCTCAGAGAGGTGGGTCGTTCTCAATTCAGCCCCACTTGGACGCAGGATGCTAAGCATCGTTCCAGATGACAAAACACAAAATGCATTGGGATTATGTTCTAGTGGAGAAAGTAGAAAAACACACACATTTATAAGCTATTAAATTTGTAAGTGTATATAAAATAAATATAAACACATTATCCTTTTTCTTAAGTAAAATATATAGTAGGTGACATCAGCTGCAGTGGCCATGGGGAGTGGTTGGATTCTGACTATAGTCTCGGGTGTCGCCAGCATGGTTCACTGACAAACGGGGCATGAGGCCTATGAGAAGCAGTTTGGAAAGGAAATCTGATGCTCCCATGGACTCTTCTCACGCCAGTCAGATTCCCCATTTGATAAGCAAACCATTTGATAGATACCCCCAAGATTGTCTATGGCTTGAAAACTATTTCAGTTCAGGTCAATGGGGGATGGGGTGACCTGCGAAGCCTTTGAAGACATGGGGTGGTCCTTAGGAGAGGTCTTAGACCAGTACCAGTGACAGAAAGAGAAGGTGAAATAAGCAACCAGGCAGAGAGTGGCAAGAGCCATGGGCCATGCTATAGCTGGAGCCCCAGCCTGGGTGAGTGGGTGGGAGCCAGAGGCTATGGCGATGGGCACAGTGGCTCCCCAACACTACGCCCTTTGGAACAGACCAGCAGGTTCAGAGCCTAAGCATAGTTTGCAAATACCGAGGCCCTCAATTTTGAGCATTTTCAGATGGACATGCTCAGGCAGGAAGGAACAAGGCCTGGCTGCTGGCCGGGTAGAGTTAACCTCCTCGCCCAGCACTGTATAACCACAAAGTCTGCTGAGCGCAAGGAGACTCTTCTGTGTGGCAGCCTGAGTGGCAAGCCCAGTGGCTCTGGGCTCTGGCACCATCCTACAGCGGAACAAACAGCCCTCCCTTCCCAGATAATGGCCCTCATTGAGCATTGTGTCCATGGCCAGCGCCCAGCAATGGGCAGCTCAGCCTGGGTAAGTTTCCTCTCTTGGCTGCTAGGCAAAATATTTACACTACGCCTTTCTAGTAAGACGGTTCCTAGGAACCAGTGGGAAGAGGGAGCTGGAGAAATGCACCCCTCACCCCATGCCCATGCTCCCAGCTGCAGCAGTGCTGTCACACACCCAGTGAGTGAGCCTGGCTCAGTCATAGCCCACCAGGGTGCTATTGTAAAGACACTGAACTAGAAGGTTCTAGAAAGCCTGCCAAGCTCCAAAATCATTGGTGTCTCCTCAATAAAAGATGCATGCTGTTTTATTATCTGGGGACAGAGTTTGGCTGGTCACTGGTATCTCCTGCAGGGCTTCTTTTTCAGAAAGCCATGTGTGATTTGGGGGAGGTGAAGATCAGAACTCAGAATTCCACTTTCCTGGCCCTCTCCTACACTGCTGGTGTTAGGAAACATACCATCCCTCCCTGAGTATATCTTTCAGTGAGAGGAAGGAGCATAGGCCAGCTCACTCCTAGGGGCACTGTGTCCTGAGACATATCTAGACCAGGGAACACCAGCCACACACAGTCAGGGGAACATCTCTGAGGAGGCAGAGTCCTTGTCCTCAACCCGCCAGGAGTTGTCCTAGAGAAAAATGGTCAGAGGTGTGGACTTCGGGAAAGAATCGAAACCAGTGAGTGAAAAAAAAATCACATGGATCATTAGTAGAAAGATGCCTCGAACAATAGGCCCCATAACTCTTTTAACCCAAACATGGAGTCTTTGACACATGATCCCGTTTCTGGGAATCTGGCTTAGAGAACAATAGGAACAGTCTGTAAAATTACATGTACAAGGGATATTTATTGCAAAATCTTAGTGGCAAAAATTAGACTCGACAGTAGGAAAATGCAAAGGTGTTGTATCTAAACCATGCCTATTCGGTTATTAGCAAGGACGAGACAGATCTTGTGTCTGTTCAGAGTGGCAATATGGTACATTGGCCCGGCATAGAGGATCTGGAGACAGACTGCCAGGGTTCTAGATCCCACCACTTACCTACTATTTTGCACCACTTCTCTGATCATTGCTCTTCTCTTCAGTAAAGAAGGGATTGTAATAGTGTCTGCCCTATACCTGGTTAGGGGGTGAAACTCAGTTGACACATGTGATATGCTTATAAACGTGTCTGGTACATGCTAACTGCCAGAAATGAATGGTCTTTCACCTAGAAAGATTATCTATGAGAAAAGCTAGGTGCAGAGAAATATATGTAGGGTGATACAATTTTTGTAAAATTTTGAGATAGTGGGGGAGAGGGAGGGGAAAGGAGGAGAGAAGAGAGGAGAGAGGAGAGAGACTAGGGGAAGGGAGGGGAAGGGAATGAGAGGAACAAGAAAAATATAAAACTTAATTGCTGCTGCCCCAAGTGGTTTGTGGCCACCTGAGAGCAGCCCATAAGGAAGGTCTGAGTCTTATAGGAAGCTCAGCCCAGTGCTCTGAAGGTCCCTTCAAACGTTGGGACTCTGCAATTTTATGGATCCATTTTGGCAGTCTCCAAGTATGCCCTCTCTTGTATTTGACTGAATGAAATTGTCTGTAGCATGTGGGATTTATTTATCAACTTGCCCTTTCTACCTGTGGGGAGCAAAGGTGTTGGTTGGTGGCTTAGTTTTACAGGAATGCTCATTGTCCTGTCATCAGGGGACCACACAGTTCCATACGGGGACCTCCAAGCATCCTCCCAGGCCTGGCTTGATTTAGATGAATCAAGTGAACAGTGATGCTGTCACCCCACTGAAGATGAACTCCAAACCACACCATACTCCAGTCCACGTCTGAGTGACACAGGCCCCGAGAATGGGGGGACAAGTGACAAGCTGAAAAGACCCCTGCTGAGGTGTAACCATCTTGGAAATCAGAGCCACTTCATCCACTTTGGCTAAAATCACTTGAGATGGGGTCCAGAGTGATATGATAGCAGAAGAAAACCCCTTTGTTTTCTTGTATTTAACACACATATAAATATTATATAGTATGTCAGCCATATGGCAATGAAATAGACAATAGTATAATGAACACCCATGAGCTCACCACCCTGCTTTAAACAAGACTTGACCAATATGGTAGAAACTCCTGCCCTGCCCCCACAAGCTCAGGTTGCTTCTCTTTTCCCAAACTGGCCAGCATCCAGCACTTGTATAACCATCTGCAAATGTTTTCTGGCATGTTCCAGGTGCCAGGCAGAGCGCAAGGCTCTGGGCTTATCACAAGGCTTGCTGTGGAGTGGCGTGAGACCCCATCCCTCCCTACCCATGGTTCTTTCCTTTTGTGACTTCCCTTCTTTGATGACCTTTGTCTTCTTGTTCTTACGGGACAATGAGGACAACAAGGCTGGGGTCCCCACACCTGTCCTATCACTAGGTTTTCAATCTTGGGCTAGTGCCTTCCCTTTCCTGGGTCCCAATATCATCAGTCAGAAATGAGGTGATTCCTCTTAGGGAATCCATGGGCAGGGTAGGCCATTCACAAAGTACTGAGTATCCCAGTGCATCTGGGATGGGGGAAGGTGCTTATTTATCATGTGTAAGGCATAGACTACTGGTAGTTTATCAGGTAATTTTAGGGGAACATGAAAGAAATTCTTTAATAGTTATTTAATTGAATAAAAACATAGGTTTGGCAGATACACCTAGTATCCTTATTAGAACAGTGCTATACTTAATTCAAGTCAGTAGAAATTTAAATATTAACTTTATAACAGTACAACATGATGATACAAATTTTTGACAAAATTTATAATGATGTACTCAAATGACAATGTCCCAAACAGTGGCTAATGACCTGAAGGATGGGCCCAGTAGGCATTCATAGGTCCTAAGAGAGCCTGGCCCCTGGCTCAGAACTGGCACATCAGAGGCTAGGGAAATATGGTGAGAGTGTGACTTCATGAATGGCTCCCTGCTTAAAACAGCAAAAGAGAAATTTCCTTCAGCTTTTAGTGCCAAGAAGAGCTTTGCTTTTATTGAGGAACTGGCCTGTTTATCATCAGGACACTGGGAATGTACAACTCATCTTGCTGCCCTTCTTTGGGTTCCAGAGGTTGTACACCAAACCTGAGATTCAAGCGAAACCACCACATGGGCCTGTCTTGCCAACTTACTCACCTCCAGTCCCTTCTAATGGAGCTTAGGTTTTCTGCTTCCCCTGATCCTCTGTAGAGTAAAGCCAATTGAAATTGCGAAAAAGGCAGAAAGAGAATTAATTAAGTAATAAATGCATACACAAAGAACACATGACCAAAGAGTTCTTGGCCCTACTCTGCCTGTTGGGGATTCCTGATGGGAGCCACTAAAAGAGTGCCTGGGTCAGACAGGCAGGGTGTTGAGTTGGGCTGGCCTCTGCCTGCCCAATCCTGTACCCATGGATTGGAACCAATCAAGCCCTGGGGACCTGTACTCCCTCTTGAGCTTTGAGATCATCTGATAAATGGGACTTTCCCTTTAGAAGAAAAGCAGGACCAGAGCTGGTGGCCTTTGGGCCACCAAAGAACAGGTTTTGGAGGCAGCCATTTCTTAGGGCCCAGCTGATGGAGAATATAATGAACGCAACGTGAGTCGCTAACCTCTCTTGTCCTGCTGCTGGCCCCATATACCTGCCGCCAGACCCCATGCTGTCCAATGGCTGACAGTAGCCAGCTTCAACCTGCATGGTTTCACAGGCTTTGTGACCTCAAAAGCCAGGGGGATCAGAGCACTCTGAGGAACACATGAAACACTGATGTTTTTAAATCAAACGGCTAATACCATTACGCTAAGTGAAAGAAGCCAGACACAAAGGGCCCCATATTGGATAATTCGCTTTATATGAAATGTCTAGAAAAGGCAAATTCATAGAGACAGAAAGTAGATAAATTAATGACTGCCAGGGGCTGGGGGGAGAGAAATGTGGTATGACTGCTAATAGGTAGGAGTTTCTTTCATGGAATGATAAAGAATGTTCCGGAATTACAGGAATAGTGACCATGCAACCTTACGAATATATTAAAAATTACTTACAGCTATACTTTAAAAGAGTGCTTTTTTCAAAAACAAATGACTAGATGCCATCTAAGGAGTTACATTAATAAGCAAGACACTCAAAATTTAGAAAATGTTATTCATTAACAGATTAACCTACTCTCGGGGTTCAGAAAGTAGTGCTACCCCTCTTTTGCAGAAAAGAATGAAGGTGACTCCTGAAAACCATCCTTCACAGAGGTTTTCCACAATTATAACTTCATTTGTTCACTCGTTCCTCCATTCACTCACACCCCTGAACCCTGACAGACACAGGGTACATGACCCTCGTGGAACACAGACCTGCACTCTGAAACCTGCCACTGGGAGATGGCATGTGAAAGCACGGGGGTGGGGTGCAAGCCAAATGGCTCAGCCCCCATAAATTGCATACCAGGAGTTGGCAGCTTCCACATGTTTAAGTAGTTGATCTCATAGAAGTAGAGAGTAGAGTCATGGTTAGCAGAGCCAGGGGAAGGGGACCATGGGAAGAAATCAGAAAACTGGTACCAAGTTACAATTAGAGAAGAATAAGTTCTGATATTCTGCTGCACAGTATTATGTATTAATTAAAAATAAAGTAACACTTAGGTTAAAAAAAAAAACAGTGGTGGCCATCATTGCCACAAGAGGGGGACACTGTGCATGACCAAGGCAAGAAGACGGGAATGTGATCTTGTTTAGGAAACAGAAATCTTACACTTGGGCCAATCTTGTGGGCAAACCCATGCCTAGAGAAGAAGGTGGCATGACAGAAAGAGCTGGAATTCTGGGGAAGGGAGTGGGGAGTCCTGCAGGTGGTGGTGAGCTGGGTTGGCCCTACGTGGCCCGTAGGAGATGGAGCCTTGGGCACTTGCCCTGAAGCCGGCTGACTCAGAACCCAGCCCTCCTGGCTGCCCTCCACTGCCAATCCCCAGGGCATCCCCAAGGGTCCTCTGTCTAGGTTCCTGGAGCCTCCCTGGGCTGCTTCCTGGCAGGAGGTGTTAACCTGCTATCTGGCTGGGACAGCCAACAGCACACCAGCCAAAAGCAAATGTCTAGGCTCTCCCAAGGCTCTGGGTGGCGAAGAAAGTCAGCAGGATTTCAGGCTTTAGTGGGCTCAGCTCTGCTCACCTACTGAAAGGTAAGGGCAGGGGAGCCTGGCTCTGAGGAAGCTGAGGGGTGGCCTGGAGGGGACCCTCAGCAGCTAGATTTCTGGTCCCTGAGTTCAAGATACCATATTTGTCCATGCTTGAGAATGGGTCGAAAATTCAGAGCTGAGTCAAATCCTGAGCAGGACTCAGGGAGCACAGGATGTCCTTGGGAAGCCGAGACTGAGAAGGAGGGCCTGGCTGTCGGTTCAGATAGCCTTGTCCACCCCGCTTCACCTCTGTTTCCTTATCTGCACGATAAGCTGATAAGGCCCTTCCCAGAGAGTGTTTGAGGAACTCCTCAGTCGGGAAGTGCTGCCCAGACAATGTGCTGAGAGTCAGCGGAGCAGATAGAGCCATAAATAACAGGCTGT